>JAECXC010001842.1:0-112876 GCA_018152125.1 Drosophila dunni | reverse complement strand
CTCTGACGCCTCTGCCCTGGGCCTCTGCTGGCTTTCTGACGCCTCTGTTTGGGCCTCTTAACAGCTCTGACGCCTCTGCTTCGGGCCTCTGCTGACTCTGACGCCACTGCCGGGCCCCTCGCTGGCTTTCTGACGCCTCTGCTACGGGCCTCTAGCTGGCTCTCTGACGCCTCTGCTAGGGCCCTCTGCTGGCTTTCTGGACGCCTCTGCTAGGCCTCTGCTGGGAGCTTTTCTGACGCCTCTGCTGGGCCTCTGAGCGCCTCTGCTAGGGCCTCTGCTGGCTTTCTGACGCCTCTGCTGGGCTGCTTCTGACGCCTCTGCTGGGCCTCTGCTGGCTTTCTGACGCCTCTGCTGGGCCTCTGCTGACTTCTGACGCCCTCTGCTAGGGCCTCTGACGCCTCTGCTGGGCCTCTGCTGACTTTCACCTGATGGGCCCTCTCCTGGGCTGGTCTGCTGTGCTCTGACGCCTCTGCTGGGCCTCTGCTGACCTCCTGACGCCTCTGCTGGGCCTCTGCTGGCTCTGACGCCTCACCACTGGGCCCTCTGCTGGCTCTGACGCCTCTGCTGGAGCCTCTGCTGGCTTTCTGACGCCTCTGCTGGGCCTCTGCTGGTCTCTGACGCCTCTGCTGGGCCTCTGCTGACTCTGACGCCTCTGCTGACTCTGACGCCTCTGCTGGGCCTCTGCTGGCTCTGTCTGACGCCTCTGCTGGGCCTCTGCTGGCTTCTGACGCCTCTGCTGGGCCTCTGACGCCTCTGCAGGCCTCTGCTGGGCCTCTGCTGGCTTTTCTGACGCCCTCTGCTGGGCCTCTGCTCTGGCTTTCTGACGCCTCTGCTGGGCCTCTGCTGCTGGCTTTCTGACGCCTCTGCTGGGCCTCTGACTCTCTGACGCCTCTGCTGGGCCCTGGCTCTGCTGGGCCTCTGACGCTTCTGCTGGGCCTCTGCTGGCTTGCTTCTGACGCCTCTGCTGGGCCTCTGCTGGCTTTCTGACGCCTCTGCTGGGCCTCTGACGCCTCTGCTCTGATGGGCCTCTGCTGGCTTTCTGACGCCTCTGCTGGGCCTCTGCTGGCTTTCTGACGCCTGCCCCTGGCCTGGGCCTCTGCTGACTTTCTGACGCCTCTGCTGGGCCTCTGCTGCTGGCTTTCTGACGCCTCTGCTGGGCCTCTGACGCCTCTGCTGGGCCTCTGCTGGCTTCTGACGCCTCTGCTGGGCCTCTGCTGGCTTTCTGACGCCTCTGCTGGGCCTCTGCTGGCTTTCTGACGCCTCTGCTAGGGCCTCTGCTGGCTTTCTGACGCCTCTGCTGGGCCTCTGCTGGCTTTCTGACGCCTCTGCTGGGCCTCTGCTCTGCTGGCCTCTGCTGCCTCTGACGCCCTCTGCTGGGCCTCTGTTCTCTGACGCCTCTGCTAGGCCTCTGCTGGCTTTCTGACGCCTCTGCTGGGCCTCTGCTGGCTTTCTGACGCCTCTGCTGGGCCTCTGCTGGCTTTCTGACGCCTCTGCTAGGCCTCTGCTGACGCCTCTGCTGGGCCTCTGCTGGCTTTCTGACGCCTCTGCTGGGCCTCTGCTGCTTCTGACGCCTCTGCTGGGCCTCTGCTGGCTTTCTGACGCCTCTGCTGGGCCTCTGCTGTGCTTTCTGACGCCTCTGCTGGGCCTCTGCTGGCTTTCTGACGCCTCTGCTGGGCCTCTGCTGGCTTTCTGACGCCTCTGCTGGGCCTCTGACGCCTCTGCTGGGCCTCTGCTGGCTCTGCTTTCTGACGCCTCTGCTGGGCCTCTGCTGCCTTCTGACGCCTCTGCTGGGCCTCTGCTGGCTTTCTGACGCCCTCTGCTGCGGCGCCTCTGCTGGGCTTTCTGACGCCTCTGCTGGGCCTCTGCTGGCTTTCTGACGCCTCTGCTGGGCCTCTGCTGGCTTTCTGACGCCTCTGCTGGGCCTCTGCTGGCTCTGACGCCTCTGCTGGGCCTCTGCTGGCTCTGACGCCTCTGCTGGGCCTCTGCTGACTTTCTGACGCCTCTGCTGGGCCTCTGCTGGCTTTCTGACGCCTCTGCTGGGCCTCTGCTGGCTTTCAGACGCCTCTGCTGGGCCTCTATCTGACGCCTCTGCTGGGCCTCTGCTGGCTTTCTGACGCCTCTGCTGGGCCTCTGCTGGCTTTCTGACGCCTCTGCTAGGCCTCTGCTGGCTTTCTGACGCCTCTGCTAGGCCTCTGCTGGCTTTCTGACGCCTCTGCTAGGCCTCTGCTGGCTTTCTGACGCCTCTGCTGGACCTCTGCTGGCTTTCTGACGCCTCTGCTAGGCCTCTGCTGGCTTCCTGACGCCTCTGCTAGGCCTCTGCTGGCTTTCTGACGCCTCTGCTAGGCCTCTGCTGGCTTTCTGACGCCTCTGCTAGGCCTCTGCTGGCTTTCTGACGCCTCTGCTAGGCCTCTGCTGGCTTTCTGACGCCTCTGCTGGGCCCTCTGCTGGCTCTGACGCCTCTGCTGGGCCTCTGCTGACTTTTCTGACGCCTCTGCTGGCCCTCTGCTGGCTCTGACGCCTCTGCTGGGCCTCTGCTGGCTCTCTGACGCCTCTGCTGGGCCTCTGCTGGCTTTCTGACGCCTCTGCTGGGCCTCTGCTGAATTCTGACGCCTCTGCTAGGCCTCTGCTGGCTTTCTGACGCCTCTGCTGGGCCTCTGCTGGCTTTCTGACGCCTCTGCTGGGCCTCTGCTGGCTCTCTGACGCCTCTGCTGAGGCCTCTGCTGGCTTTCCTGACGCCTCTGCTGGGCCTCTGCTGGCTTTCTGACGCCTCTGCTGGGCCTCTGCTGGCCTCTGACGCCTCTGCTGGGCCTCTGCTGCTGCTCTGACGCCTCTGCTGGGCCTCTGCTGGCTTTCTGACGCCTCTGCTGGGCCTCTGCTGGCTTTCTGACGCCTCTGCTGGGCCTCTGGCTCTGACGCTTCTGCTGGGCCTCTGCTGGCTTTCTGACGCCTCTGCTGGGCCTCTGCTGGCTTTCTGACGCCTCTGGTGGGCCTCTGCTGGCTTTCCTGACGCCTCTGCTGGGCCTCTGCTGGCTTTCTGACGCCTCTGCTGGGCCTCTGCTGGCTTTCTGACGCCTCTGCTGGGCCTCTGCTGACTTTCTGACGCGCCTCTGCTGGGCCTCTGCTGGCTTTCTGACGCCTCTGCTGGGCCTCTGACGCCTCTGCTGGGCCTCTGCTGGCTTTCTGACGCCTCTGCTGGGCATCCTTCTGACGCCTCTGCTGGGCCTCTGCTGGCTTTCTGACGCCTCTGCTGGGCCTCTGCTGGCTTTCTGACGCCTCTGCTGGGCCTCTGCTGGCTTTCTGACGCCTCTGCTAAGGCCTCTGCTGGCTCTGAACGCCTCTGGTGGGCCTCTGCTGGCTTTCTGACGCCTCTGCTGGGCCTCCTGACGACTTTCTGACGCCTCTGCTGGGCCTCTGCTGGCTTTCGGACGCCTCTGCTGGGCCTCTGCTGGCTCTGACGCCTCTGCCCGGGCCTCTGCTGGCCTGACGCCTCTGCTAGGCCTCTGCTGGCTCACTGACGCCTCTGCTGGGCCTCTGCTGGCTCTGACCGCCTCTGCTCAGGGCCTCTGCTGGCTCTCTGACGCCTCTGCTGGGCCTCTGCTGCTTTCTGACGCCTCTGCTGGGCCTCTGCGGCTTTCTGACGCCTCTGCTGGGCCCTCCTGCTGGCTTTCTGACGCCTCTGCTGGGCCTCTGCTGGCTTTCTGACGCCTCTGCTGGGCCTCTGCTGGCTCTGACGCCCTCAGCCTGGGCCTCTGCTGGCTTTCTGACGCCTCTGCTGGGCCTCTGCTGGACTCTGCTGACGCCTCTCGAGGCCTCTGCTGGGGCTCTGACGCCTCTGCTGGGCCTCCTGCTGAGCTCCTGAGCGCCTCTGCTCGGGCCTCTGCTGACTGACGCCTCTGCTGGGCCTCTGCTGGCTTTCTGACGCCTCTGCTGGGCCTCTGCTGGCGCCCGACGCCTCCTGGTGGGGCTCTGCTTGGCCTCTGACGCCTCTGCTGGGCCTCTGCTGACTCTGACGCCTCTGCTGGGCCTCTGCTGACTCTGACGCCTCTGCTGGGCCCTCTGCTGACTTTCTGACGCCTCTGCTGGGCCTCTGCTGGCTTTCTGACGCCTCTGCTGGGCCTCTGCTGGCTTCTGACGCCTCTGCTGGGCCTCTGCTGGCTTTCTGACGCCTCTGCTGGGCCTCTGCTGGCTTTCTGACGCCTCTGCTGGGCCCCTGCTGGCTTTCTGACGCCTCTGCTGGGCCTCTGCTGGCTTTCTGACGCCTCTGCTGGGCCTCTGCTGGCTTTCTGACGCCTCTGCTAGGCCTCTGCTGGCTTTCTGACGCCTCTGCTGGGCCTCTGCTCTGACGCCTCTGCTGGGCCTCTGCTGGCTTTCTGACGCCTCTGCTGGGCCTCTGCTGGCTTTCTGACGCCTCTGCTGGCCCTCTGCTGGCTTTCTGACGCCTCTGCTGGGCCTCTGCTGGCTCCTGACGCCTCTGCTGGGCCTCTGCTGGCTTTCTGACGCCTCTGCTGGGCCTCTGCTGGCTTTCTGACGCCTCTGCTGGGCCTCTGCTGGCTTTCTGACGCCTCTGCTGGGCCTCTGCTGGCTTTCTGACGCCTCTGCTGGGCCTCTGCTGGCTCTGACGCCTCTGCTGGGCCTCTGCTGGCTCTCTGACGCCTCTGCTGGGCCTCTGCTGGCTTTCTGACGCCTCTGCTGGGCCTCTGCTGGCTTCTGACGCCTCTGCTGGGCCTCTGCTACTTTCTGACGCCTCTGCTGGGCCTCTGCTGGCTTTCTGACGCCTCTGCTGGGCCTCTGCTGGCTTTCTGACGCCTCTGCTGGGCCTCTGCTGGCTTCTGACGCCTCTGCTAGGCCTCTGCTGGCTTTCTGACGCCTCTGCTGGGCCTCTGCTGCTGGCCTTTTCTGACGCCTCTGCTAGGCCTCTGCTGGCTTTCTGACGCCTCTGCTGGGCCTCTGCTGGCTTTCTGACGCCTCTGCTGGGCCTCTGCTGGCTTTCTGACGCCTCTGCTGGCTTCTCTGACGCCTCTGCTGGGCCTCTGCTGGCTCTCTGACGCCTCTGCTGGGCCTCTGCTGGCTCTGACGCCTCTGCTGGGCCTCTGCTGTGGCTTTCCTGACGCCTCTGCTGGGCCTCTGCTGGCTTTCTGACGCCTCTGCTGGGCCTCTGCTGGCTTTCTGACGCCTCTGCTAGGCCTCTGCTGGCTTTCTGACGCCTCTGCTAGGCCTCTGCTGGCTTTCTGACGCCTCTGCTAGGCCTCTGCTGGCTTTCTGACGCCTCTGCTAGGCCTCTGCTGGCTTTCTGACGCCTCTGCTTGGCCTCTGCTGGCTTTCTGACGCCTCTGCTAGGCCTCTGCTGGCTTCTGCTGGCCCTCTGCTGGCTCTGACGCCTCTGCTGGGCCTCTGACGCCTCTGCTGGCCTCTGCTGGCTTTCTGACGCCTCTGCTGGGCCTCTGCTGGCTTTCTGACGCCTCTGCTAGGCCTCTGCTGGCTTTCTGACGCCTCTGCTAGGCCTCTGCTGGCTTTCTGACGCCTCTGCTAGGCCTCTGCTGGCTTTCTGACGCCTCTGCTAGGCCTCTGCTGGCTTTCTGACGCCTCTGCTTGGCCTCTGCTGGCTTTCTGACGCCTCTGCTAGGCCTCTGCTGGCTTTCTGACGCCTCTGCTAGGCCTCTGCTGGCTTTCTGACGCCTCTGCTAGGCCTCTGCTGGCTTTCTGACGCCTCTGCTGGGCCTCTGCTGGCTCTGCTCTGCTGGCCTCTGCTGGCTTTCTGACGCCTCTGCTGGGCCTCTGCTGGCTTTCTGACGCCTCTGCTGGGCCTCTGCTGGCTTTCTGACGCCTCTGCTGGGCCTCTGCTGGCTTTCTGACGCCTCTGCTGGGCCTCTGCTGGCTTTCTGACGCCTCTGCTGGGCCTCTGCTGACTTTCTGACGCCTCTGCTGGGCCTCTGCTGTCTCTGACGCCTCTGCTGGGCCTCTGCTGGCTTTCTGACGCCTCTGCTGGGCCTCTGCTGGCTTTCTGACGCCTCTGCTGGGCCTCTGACGCCTCTGAGCTGGGCCTCTGCTGGCTTTCTGACGCCTCTGCTGGCCTCTGCTGGCTCTCTGACGCGCTCTGCTTGGGCCTCTGCTGACTTTCTGACGCCTCTGCTGGGCCTCTGCTGGCTCTCTGACGCCTTCTGCTGGGCCTCTGCTGTGCTTTCTGAGCGCCTCTGCTGAGCCTCTGCTGGCTCTCTGACGCCTCTGCTGGACCTCTGCTGGCTCTCTGACGCCTCTGCTGGGCCTCTGCTGGCTTTCTGACGCCTCTGCTGGGCCTCTGCTGACTCTCTGACGCCTCTGCTGGGCCTCCGCTGGCTTTCTGACGCCTCTGCTGGGCCTCTGCTGGGCCTCTGCTGGCTTTCTGACGCCTCTGCTGGGCCTCTGACTTGCCTCCTGCTGGCCCTCTGACGCCTCTGCTGGGCCTCTGACGCCTCTGCTGGGCCTCTGACGCCTCTGCTGGGCCTCTGCTGGCTTTCTGACGCCTCTGCTGGGCCTCTGCTGAGCTTTCTGACGCCTCTGCTAGGCCTCTGCTGGCTTTCTGACGCCTCTGCCTCTGCTGGCTTTCTGACGCCTCTGCTGGGCCTCTGCTGGCTTTCTGACGCCTCTGCTGGCTGCTGGCCTCTGACGCCTCTGCTGGGCCTCTGCTTTGGCTTTCTGACGCCTCTGCTGGGCCTCTGCTGTCTTTCTGACGCCTCTGCTGGGCCTCTGCTGGCTCTCTGACGCCTCTGCTGGGCCTCTGCTGGCTTTCTGACGCCTCTGCTGGGCCTCTGCTGGCCTCTGACGCCTCTGCTGGGCCTCTGACGCCTCTGCTGTGGGCCTCTGCTGGCTTTCTGACGCCTCTGCTGGGCCTCTGCTGGCTTTCTGACGCCTCTGCTAGGCCTCTGCTGGCTTTCTGACGCCTCTGCTGGGCCTCTGCTGGCTTTCTGACGCCTCTGCTGGGCCTCTGACGACGCCTCTGCTAGGCCTCTGCTGGCTTTCTGACGCCTCTGCTAGGCCCCTGCTGGCTTTCTGACGCCTCTGCTAGGCCTCTGCTGGCTTTCTGACGCCTCTGCTAGGCCTCTGCTGACTTTCTGACGCCTCTGCTAGGCCTCTGCTGGCTTTCTGACGCCTCTGCTAGGCCTCTGCTGGCTCTCTGACGCCTCTGCTGGGCCTCTGCTGGCTTTCTGACGCCTCTGCTGGGCCTCTGCTGGCGTCTGACGCCTCTGCTGGGCCTCTGCTGGCCTTCTGACGCCTCTGCTGGGCCTCTGCTGGCTTTCTGACGCCTCTGCTGGGCCTCTGCTGGCTTTCTGACGCCTCTGCTGGGCCTCTGCTGGCTTTCTGACGCCTCTGCTGGGCCTCTGCTGGCTTTCTGACGCCTCTGCTGGGCCTCTGCTGGCTTTCTGACGCCTCTGCTGGGCCTCTGCTGGCTTTCTGACGCCTCTGCTGGGCCTCTGCTGGCTTTCTGACGCCTCTGCTGGGCCTCTGCTGGCTTTCTGACGCCTCTGCTGGGCCTCTGCTGGCTTTCTGACGCCTCTGCTGGGCCTCTGCTGGGCCTCTGACGCCTCTGCTGGGCCTCCGCTGGCTTTCTGACGCCCTCTGCTGGGCCTCTGACGCCTCTGCTGGGCCTCTGCTGGCTTTCTGACGCCTCTGCTGGGCCTCTGCTGCTTTCTGACGCCTCTGCTGGGCCTCTGCTGGCTTTCTGACGCCTCTGCTGGGCCTCTGCTGGCTTTCTGACGCCTCTGCTAGGGCCTCTGCTGGCTTTCTGACGCCTCTGCTGGGCCTCTGCTGGCTTTCTGACGCCTCTGCTGGGCCTCTGCTGGCTTTCTGACGCCTCTGCTGGGCCTCTGACTGGCCTCTGCTGGGCCTCCGCTGGCTTTCTGACGCCTCTGCTGGGCCTCTGCTGGCTTTCTGACGCCTCTGCTAGGCCTCTGCTGGCTTTCTGACGCCTCTGCTAGGCCTCTGCTGACTTTCTGACGCCTCTGCTAGGCCTCTGCTGGCTTTCTGACGCCTCTGCTGGGCCTCTGCTGGCTTTCTGACGCCTCTGCTGGGCCTCTGACTGGCTTCTGACGCCTCTGCTGCTGGCCTTCTGACGCCTCTGCTGGGCCTCTGCTGGCTTTCTGACCCCTCTGCTGACGCCTCTGCTGGGCCTCTGCTGGCTTTCTGACGCCTCTGCTGGGCCTCTGCTGGCTTTCTGACGCCTCTGCTGGGCCTCTGCTGGCTTTCTGACGCCTCTGCTGGGCCTCTGCTGGCTTTCTGACGCCTCTGCTGGGCCTCTGCTGGCTTTCTGACGCCTCTGCTGGGCCTCTGACGCCTCTGCTGGGCCTCTGCTGGCTCTCTGACGCCTCTGCTAGGGCCTCTGCTGGCTTTCTGACGCCTCTGCTGGCTCCGCTGGCCTTTCTGACGCCTCTGCTGGGCCTCTGCTGGCTTTCTGACGCCTCTGCTGGGCCTCCGCTGCTGGCTTCTGACGCCTCTGCTGGGCCTCTGCTGGCTTTCTGACGCCTCTGCTGGGCCTCTGCTGGCTTTCTGACGCCTCTGCTGGGCCTCTGCTGGCTTTCTGACGCCTCTGCTGGGCCTCTGCTGGCTTTCTGACGCCTCTGCTGGGCCTCTGCTGGCTTTCTGACGCCTCTGCTGGGCCTCTGCTGGCTTTCTGACGCCTCTGCTGGGCCTCTGCTGGCTTTCTGACGCCTCTGCTGGGCCTCTGCTGGCTTTCTGACGCCTCTGCTGGGCCTCTGCTGGCTCTTTCTGACGCCTCTGCTGGGCCTCTGACGCCTCTGCTGGGCCTCTGCCTCTGCTTTCTGACGCCTCTGCTGGAGCCTCTGCTGGCTTTCTGACGCCTCTGACTGCCTCTGCTGGGCCTCTGACGCCTCTGCTGGGCCTCTGCTGGCTTTCTGACGCCTCTGCTGGGCCCCTGCTGGCTTTCTGACGCCTCTGGCTGGCCTCTGCTGGCCTCTGACGCCTCTGCTGGGCCTCTGCTGGCTCTCTGACGCCTCTGCTGGGCCTCTGATGCTCTGACGCCTCTGCTAGGCCTCTGCTGGCTTTCTGACGCCTCTGCTGGGCCTCTGCTGGCTTTCTGACGCCTCTGCTAGGCCTCTGCTGGCCTCTCTGTTCTGACGCCTCTGCTGGGCCTCTGCTGGCTTTCTGACGCCTCTGCTGGGCCTCTGCTGGCTTTCTGACGCCTCTGCTGGGCCTCTGACGCCTCTGCTGGCCTCTGCTGACGCCTCTGCTGGGCCTCTGACGCCTCTGCTGGGCCTCTGACGCCTCTGCTAGGCCTCTGCTGGCTTTCTGACGCCTTTTGGCGCCTGCTGGGCCTCTGACGCCTCTGCTGGGCCTCTGACGCCTCTGCTGGGCCTCTGACGCCTCTGCTGGGCCTCTGACGCCTCTGCTGGGCCTCTGCCTCTGCCTCCGGGCTCTGACGCCTCTGCTTTGGGCCTCTGACGCCTCTGCTGGGCCTCTGCTGGCTTTCTGACGCCCTCTGCTGGGCCCCTGCTGGCTTTTTGACGCCTCTGCTGGGCCTCTGACGCCTCTGCTGGGCCTCCGCTGGGCCTCTGCTGGGCCTCTGCCACGCCTCTGCTGGGCCTCTGCTGGCTTTCTGACGCCTCTGCTAGGCCTCGCTGGCTTCTTCCTGACGCCTCTGCTGGGCCTCTGCTGGCTTTTCTGACGCCTCTGCTGGGCCTCCGCCTCTGCTGGGCCTCTGCTGGCTTTCTGACGCCTCTGCTGGGCCTCTGCTGGCTTTCTGACGCCTCTGCTGGGCCTCTGCTGGCTTTCTGACGCCTCTGCTGGGCTTTTGACGCCTCTGCTGGCCTCTGACGCCTCTGCTGGGCCTCTGCTGGCTTTCTGACGCCTCTGCTGGGCCTCTGCTGGCTTTCTGACGCCTCTGCTGGGCCTCTGCTGGCTTTCTGACGCCTCTGCTGGGCCTCTGCTGGCTTTCTGACGCCTCTGCTGGGCCTCTGCTGGCTTTCTGACGCCTCTGCTGGGCCTCTGACGCCTCTGCTGGGCCTCTGCTGGCTTTCTGACGCCTCTCGCTGGGCCTCTGCTGGCTTTCTGACGCCTCTGCTGGGCCTCTGACGCCTCTGCTGGGCCTCTGCTGGCTTTCTGACGCCTCTGCTGGGCCTCTGCTGGCTTTCTGACGCCTCTGCTGGGCCTCTGCTGGCTTTCTGACGCCTCTGCTGGGCCTCTGCTGGCTTTCTGACGCCTCTGCTGGGCCTCTGCTGGCTTTCTGACGCCTCTGCTGGGCCTCTGCTGGCTTTCTGACGCCTCTGCTGGGCCTCTGCTGGCTTTCTGACGCCTCTGCTGGGCCTCTGCTGGGCTTTCTGACGCCTCTGCTGGGCCTCTGCTGGCTTTCTGACGCCTCTGCTGGGCCTCTGCTGGCTTTCTGACGCCTCTGCTGGGCCTCTGACGCCTCTGCTGGGCCTCTGCTGGCTTTCTGACGCCTCTGCTGGGCCTCTGCTGTGAGCTTTCTGACGCCTCTGCTGGGCCTCTGCTGGCTTTCTGACGCCTCTGCTGGGCCTCTGACGCCTCTGCTGGGCCTCTGCTGGCTTTCTGACGCCTCTGCTGGGCCTCTGCTGGCTTTCTGACGCCTCTGCTGGGCCTCTGCTGGCTTTCTGACGCCTCTGCTGGGCCTCTGCTGGCTTTCTGACGCCTCTGCTGGGCCTCTGCTGGCTTTCTGACGCCTCTGCTAGGGCCTCTGCTGGCTTTCTGACGCCTCTGCTGGGCCTCTGCTGGCTTTCTGACGCCTCTGCTGGGCCTCTGCTGGCCTCTCTGACGCCTCTGCTGGGCCTCTGCTGCCTCTGACGCCTCTGCTGGCCTTCTGACGCCTCTGCTGGGCCTCTGCTGGCTTTCTGACGCCTCTGCTGGGCCTCTGCTGGCTTTCTGACGCCTCTGCTGGGCCTCTGCTGGCTTTCTGACGCCTCTGCTGGGCCTCTGCTGACGCCTCTGCTGGGCCTCTGCTGGCTTTCTGACGCCTCTGCTGGGCCTCTGCTGCTCTGACTTGCCTCTGACGCCTCTGCTGGGCCTCTGACGCCTCTGCTGGGCCTCTGCTGGCTTTCTGACGCCTCTGCTGGGCCCCTGCTGGCTTTCTGACGCCTCTGCTGGGCCTCTGCTGACGCCTCTGCTGGGCCTCTGCTGGCTTTCTGACGCCTCTGCTGGGCCTCTGCTGGCTTTCTGACGCCTCTGCTGGGCCTCTGCTGGCTTCTCTGACGCCTCTGCTGGGCCTCTGCTGGCTTTCTGACGCCTCTGCTGGGCCTCTGCTGGCTTTCTGACGCCTCTGCTGGGCCTCTGCTGGCTTTCTGACGCCTCTGCTGGGCCCTCTGCTGGCTTTCTGACGCCTCTGCTGGGCCTCTGCTGGCTTTCTGACGCCTCTGCTGGGCCTCTGCTGGCTTTCTGACGCCTCTGTACGGCCTCTGCTGGCCCTCTGACGCCTCTGCTGGGCCTCTGCTGGCTTCTCTGACGCCTCTGCTGGGCCTCTGACGCCTCTGCTGGGCCTCTGCTGGCTTTCTGACGCCTCTGCTGGGCCTCTGCTGGCCTTTCTGACGCCTCTGCTGGGCCCCTGCTGGCTTTCTGACGCCTCTGCTGGGCCTCTGCTGGCGCCTCTGCTGGGCCTCTGCTGGCTCTGACGCCTCTGCTGGGCCTCTGCTGGCTTTCTGACGCCTCTGCTGGGCCTCTGACGCCTCTGCTGGGCCTCTGCTGGCTTTCTGACGCCTCTGCTGGGCCTCTGCTGGCTTTCTGACGCCTCTGCTGGGCCTCTGCTGGCTTTCTGACGCCTCTGCTGGGCCTCTGCTGGCTTTCTGACGCCTCTGCTGGGCCTCTGCTGGCTCTGCTGACGCCTCTGCTGGGCCTCTGACGCCTCTGCTGGGCCTCTGCTGGCTTTCTGACGCCTCTGCTGGGCCTCTGCTGGCTTTCTGACGCCTCTGCTGGGCCTCTGCTGGCTTTCTGACGCCTCTGCTGGGCCTCTGCTGGCTTTCTGACGCCTCTGCTGGGCCTCTGCTGGCTTTCTGACGCCTCTGCTGGGCCTCTGCTGGCTTTCTGACGCCTCTGCTGGGCCTCTGCTGGCTTTCTGACGCCTCTGCTGGGCCTCTGCTGGCTTTCTGACGCCTCTGCTGGGCCTCTGCTGCCTCTGACGCCTCTGCTGCGGCCTCTGCTGGCTCTCTGACGCCTCTGCTGGGCCTCTGCTGGCTCTCTGACGCCTCTGCTGGGCCTCTGCCGCCTCTGCTGCCTCTGCTGGGCCTCTGCTGGCTTTCTGACGCCTCTGCTGGGCCTCTGCTGGCTTTCTGACGCCTCTGCTGGGCCTCTGCTGGCTTTCTGACGCCTCTGCTGGGCCTCTGCTGGCTTTCTGACGCCTCTGCTGGGCCTCTGCTGGCTTTCTGACGCCTCTGCTGGGCCTCTGCTGGCTTTCTGACGCCTCTGCTGGGCCTCTGCTGGCTCTTCTGACGCCTCTGCTGGGCCTCTGACGCCTCTGCTGGGCCTCTGCTGGCTTTCTGACGCCTCTGCTGGGCCTCTGCTGGCTTTCTGACGCCTCTGCTGGGCCTCTGCTGGCTTTCTGACGCCTCTGCTGGGCCTCTGCTGGCTTTCTGACGCCTCTGCTGGGCCTCTGCTGCCTCTGCTGACGCCTCTGACGCCTCTGCTGGGCCTCTGACGCCTCTGCTGGGCCTCTGCTGGCTTTCTGACGCCTCTGCTGGGCCTCTGCTGGCTTTCTGACGCCTCTGCTGGGCCTCTGCTGGCTTTCTGACGCCTCTGCTGGGCCTCTGCTGGCTTTCTGACGCCTCTGCTGGGCCTCTGCTGGCTTTCTGACGCCTCTGCTGGGCCTCTGCTGGCTTTCTGACGCCTCTGCTGGGCCTCTGCTGGCTTTCTGACGCCTCTGCTGGGCCTCTGCTGGCCTCCTCTGCTGGGCCTCTGCTGGCTTTCTGACGCCTCTGCTGGGCCTCTGCTGGCTTTCTGACGCCTCTGCTAGGCCTCTGACGCCTCTGACGCCTCTGCTCGGCCTCTGCTGGCTTTCTGACGCCTCTGCTAGGCCTCTGCTGGCTTTCTGACGCCTCTGCTGGGCCTCTGCTGGCTTTCTGACGCCTCTGCTGGGCCTCTGCTGGCTTTCTGACGCCTCTGCTGGGCCTCTGCTGGCTTTCTGACGCCTCTGCTGGGCCTCTGCTGGCTTTCTGACGCCTCTGCTGGGCCTCTGACGCCTCTGCTGGGCCTCTGCTGGCTTTCTGACGCCTCTGCTGGGCCTCTGCTGGCTTTCTGACGGCCTCTGCTGGGCCTTCTGACGCCTCTGCTGGGCCTCTGCTGGCTTTCTGACGCCTCTGCTGGGCCTCTGCTGCCTCTCTGACGCCTCTGACGCCTCTGCTGGCCTTCTGACGCCTCTGCTGGGCCTCTGCTGGCTTTCTGACGCCTCTGCTGGGCCTCTGCTGGCTTTCTGACGCCTCTGCTGGGCCTCTGCTGGCTTTCTGACGCCTCTGCTGGGCCTCTGCTGGCTTTCTGACGCCTCTGCTGGGCCTCTGCTGGCTTTCTGACGCCTCTGCTGGGCCTCTGCTGGCTTTCTGACGCCTCTGCTGGGCCTCTGCTGGCTTTCTGACGCCTCTGCTGGGCCTCTGCTGGCTTTCTGACGCCTCTGCTGGGCCTCTGCTGGCTCTCTGACGCCTCTGCTGGGCCTCTGACGCCTCTGCTGGGCCTCTGCTGGCTTTCTGACGCCTCTGCTGGGCCTCTGCTGGCTTTCTGACGCCTCTGCTGGGCCTCTGCTGGCTTTCTGAACGCCTCTTGCTGGGCCTCTGCTGGCCTTTCTGACGCCTCTGCTGGGCCTCTGCTGACTCTGACCTTTCTGACGCCTCTGCTGGGCCTCTGCTGGGAACGCCTCTGCTGGGCCTCTGCTGGCGCTCTGACGCCTCTGCTGGGCCTCGCTGTCTCACCTCTGGCCTCTGCTGGGCCCTCTGCTGCCTTTCTGACGCCTCTGCTGGGCCTCTGCTGGCTTTCTGACGCCCTCTGCTGGGCCTCTGCTGATTTCTGACGCCTCTGCTGGGCCTCTGCTGCCTTTCTGACGCCTCTGCTGGGCCTCTGCTGGCTTTCTGACGCCTCTGCTGGAGGCCCCTGACGCCTCTGCTGGCCTCTGCTGGCTCTGAGACGCCTCTGCTGGGCCTCTGCTGGCTTTCTGACGCCTCTGCTGGGCCCCTGCTGCTCTGACGCCTCTGCTGGGCCTCTGCTGTCTTTCTGACGCCTCTGCTGGGCCTCTGCTGGCTCTCGACGCCTCTGCTGAGGCCTCTGCTGGCTTTCTGACGCCTCTGCTGGGGGCCCCTGCTTCTTTCTGCTGGACCTCTGACGCCTCTGCTGGGCCTCTGCTGTCTTTCTGACGCCTCTGCTGGGCCTCTGCTGGCTTTCTGACGCCTCTGCTGGGCCCCTGCTGTTTCTGACGCCTCTGCTGGGCCTCTGCTTCTCTGACGCCTCTGCTGGGCCTCTGCTGCTTTCTGACCGCCTCTGCTGGGCCTCTGCTGGGCCTCTGACGCCTCTGCTAGGGCCCTCTGCTGTCTTTCTGACGCCTCTGCTGGGCCTCTGCTGAGCTTTCTGACGCCTCTGCTGGGCCTCTGCTGGCTTTCTGACGCCTCTGCTGGGCCTCTGCTGGCTCTTCTGACGCCTCTGCTGGGCCTCTGCTGGCTCTGACCGCCTCTGCTTTGGGCCTCTGCTGGCGCTCTGACGCCTCTGCTGGGGCCCCTGCTGGCTTTCTGACGCCTCTGCTGGGCCTCTGCTGGCTTTCTGACGCCTCTGCTTCAGGCCCCTGCTGGCTTTCTGACGCCTCTGCTAGGCCTCTGCTGGCTTTCTGACGCCTCTGCTGGGCCTCTCGCTGGCGCCTCTGCCTCTGCTGGGCCCCTGCTGGCTTTCTGACGCCTCTGCTGGGCCCCTGCTGTCTCTCTCCGACGCCTCTGCTGGGCCCTCTGACGCCTCTGCTGGGCCTCTGCTGGCTTTGCTGACGCCTCTGCTGGGCCTCTGCTGGCTCCTCTGACGCCTCTGCTGGGCCCTCTGCTGGCTTTCTGACGCCTCTGCTGGGCCTCTGCTGGCTTTCTGACGCCTCTGCTGGGCCTCTGCTGGCTTTTCTGACGCCTCTGCTGGGCCTCTGCTGACTTTCTGACGCCTCTGCTGGGCCTCTGCTGGCTTTCTGACGCCTCTGCTGGGCCTCTGCTGTTTCTCTGACGCCTCTGCTGGGCCTCTGCTGTGCTTTCTGACGCCTCTGCTGGGCCTCTGCTGGGCCTCTGACGCCTCTGCTGGGCCTCGCTTTGCTGACGCCTCTGCTGGGCCTCTGCTGGCTTTCTGACGCCTCTGCTGGGCCTCTGCTGGCTTTCTGACGGCTCTGCTGGGCCTCTGCTGGCCTTCTGACGCCTCTGCTTGGGCCTCTGCTGGCTTTCTGACGCCTCTGCTGGGCCTCTGCTGGCTTTCTGACGCCTCTGCTGGGCCCCTGCTTTGTCGCTCTGCCGCCTCTGCTGGGCCTCTGCTGGGCCTCTGCTGGCCTCTGCTGGGCCTCTGCTGGGCCTTCTGACGCCTCTGCTGGGCCTCTGCTGGCTTTCTGACGCCTCTGCTGGGCCTCTGCTGGCTTTTCTGACGCCTCTGCTGGGCCTCTGCTGGCTTTCTGACGCCTCTGCTGGGGCCTCTGCTTTGTCTTTCTGACGCCTCTGCTGGGCCTCTGCTGGCACTTTCTGACGCCTCTGCTGGGCCTCTGCTGGCTTTCTGACGCCTCTGCTGGGCCTCTGCTGGCTTTCTGACGCCTCTGCTGGGCCTCTGCTGGCTTTCTGACGCCTCTGCTGGGCCTCTGCTGTCTCTGACGCCTCTGCTGGCTTTCTGACGCCTCTGCTGGGCCTCTGCTGACTTCTGCTGACGCTGAGCCTCTGACGCCTCTGCTGGGCCTCTGCTGGCTTTCTGACGCCTCTGCTGGGCCTCTGCGCCTCTGCGGGCCTCCTGACGCCTCTGCTGGGCCTCTGCTGACTCTGACGCCTCTGCTGGGCCTCTGCTGGCTTTCTGAGCGCCTCTGCTGGGCCTCTGCTGCTTGACTCTGACGCCTCTGCTGGGCCCTCTGCTGGGCCTCTGCTGGCTGACGCCTCTGCTGGGCCTCTGCTGACTCTGACGCCTCTGCTGGGCCTCTGCTGGCTTTCTGACGCCTCTGCTGGGCCTCTGCTGGCTTTCTGACGCCTCTGCTGGGCCTCTGCTGGCTTTCTGACGCCTCTGCTGGGCCTCTGCTGGCTTTCTGACGCCTCTGCTGGGCCTCTGCTGGCTTTCTGACGCCTCTGCTGGGCCTCTGCTGGCTTTCTGACGCCTCTGCTGGGCCTCTGCTGGCTTTCTGACGCCTCTGCTGGGCCTCTGCTGGCTTTCTGACGCCTCTGCTGGGCCTCTGCTGGCTTTCTGACGCCTCTGCTGGGCCTCTGCTGGCTTTCTGACGCCTCTGCTGGGCCTCTGCTGGCTTTCTGACGCCTCTGCTGGGCCTCTGCTGGCTCTCTGACGCCTCTGCTAGGGCCTCTGCTGGCTTTCTGACGCCTCTGCTGGGCCTCTGCTGGCTTTCTGACGCCTCTGCTGGGCCTCTGCTGGCTTCTGACGCCTCTGCTGGGCCTCTGCTGGCTTTCTGACGCCTCTGCTGGGCCTCTGCTGGCTTTCTGACGCCTCTGCTGGGCCTCTGCTGACGACCTCTGCTGGGCCTCTGCTGGCTTTCTGACGCCTCTGCTGGGCCTCTGACGCCTCTGCTGGGCCTCTGCTGGCTTTCTGACGCCTCTGCTGGGCCTCTGCTGGCTTTCTGACGCCTCTGCTGGCTCTCTGACGCCTCTGCTGGGCCTCTGCTGGCTCGACGCCTCTGCTGGGCCTCTGCTGGCTTTCTGACGCCTCTGCTGGGCCTCTGCTGGCTCTCTGACGCCTCTGCTGGGCCTCTGCTGGCTCTCTGGCGCCTCTGCTGGCTCTCTCTGACGCCTCTGCTGGGCCTCTGCTGGCTTTCTGACGCCTCTGCTGGGCCTCTGCTGACGCCTCTGCTGGGCCTCTGCTGGCTTTCTGACGCCTCTGCTGGGCCTCTGCTGGCTTTCTGACGCCTCTGCTGGGCCTCTGCTGACGCCTCTGCTGGCTTTCTGACGCCTCTGCTGGGCCTCTGCTGGCTTTCTGACGCCTCTGCTGGCTCTCTGACGCCTCTGCTGGGCCTCTGCTGGCTTTCTGACGCCTCTGCTGGGCCTCTGCTGACTTTCTGACGCCTCTGCTGGGCCTCTGCTGGCTCTCTGACGCCTCTGCTGGGCCTCTGCTGGCCTTTCTGACGCCTCTGCTGGGCCTCTGCTGGCTTTCTGACGCCTCTGCTGGGCCTCTGCTGGCTTTCTGACGCCTCTGCTGGGCCTCTGCTGGCTCTCTGACGCCTCTGCTGGGCCTCTGCTGGCTTTCTGACGCCTCTGCTGGGCCTCTGCTGGCTTTCTGACGCCTCTGCTGGGCCTCTGCTGGCTTTCTGACGCCTCTGCTGGGCCTCTGCTGACGCCTCTGCTGGGCCTCTGCTGGCTTTCTGACGCCTCTGCTGGGCCTCTGCTGGCTTTCTGACGCCTCTGCTGGGCCTCTGCTGGCTTTCTGACGCCTCTGCTGGGCCTCTGCTGGCCTTTCTGACGCCTCTGCTGGGCCTCTGACGCCTCTGCTGGGCCTCTGCTGGCTTTCTGACGCCTCTGCTGGGCCTCTGCTGGCTTTCTGACGCCTCTGCTGGGCCTCTGCTGGCTCTGCTGACGCCTCTGCTGGCTGGCTTTCTGACGCCTCTGCCTCTGCTGGCTTCTGACGCCTCTGCTGGGCCTCTGCTGGCTTTCTGACGCCTCTGCTGGGCCTCTGCTGGCTTTCTGACGCCTCTGCTGGGCCTCTGCTGGCTTCTGACGCCTCTGCTGGGCCTCTGCTGGCTTTCTGACGCCTCTGCTGGGCCTCTGCTGGCTTTCTGACGCCTCTGCTGGGCCTCTGCTGGCTTTCTGACGCCTCTGCTGGGCCTCTGCTGGCTCTCTGACGCCTCTGCTGGGCCTCTGCTGACGCCTCTGCTGGGCCTCTGCTGGCTTTCTGACGCCTCTGCTGGGCCTCTGCTGGCTTTCTGACGCCTCTGCTGCTGGCTCTCTGACGCCTCTGCTGGGCCTCTGCTGGCTTCTGACGCCTCTGCTGGGCCTCTGCTGGCTTTCTGACGCCTCTGCTGGGCCTCTGCTGGCTTTCTGACGCCTCTGCTGGGCCTCTGCTGGCTTTCTGACGCCTCTGCTGGGCCTCTGCTGGCTTTCTGACGCCTCTGCTGGGCCTCTGCTGGCTTTCTGACGCCTCTGCTGGCTGGCTCTGACGCCTCTGCTGGGCCTCTGCTGGCTTTCTGACGCCTCTGCTGGGCCTCTGCTGGCTTTCTGACGCCTCTGCTGGGCCTGCTGCGCTTTCTGACGCCTCTGCTGGGCCTCTGCTGGCTTTCTGACGCCTCTGCTGGGCCTCTGCTGGCTCTCTGACGCCTCTGCTGGGCCTCTGCTGGCTTTCTGACGCCTCTGCTGGGCCTCTGCTGACGCCTCTGCTGGGCCTCTGCTGGCTTTCTGACGCCTCTGCTGGGCCTCTGCTGGCTTTCTGACGCCTCTGCTGGGCCTCTGCTGGCTTTCTGACGCCTCTGCTGGCCTTCTGACGCCTCTGCTGGGCCTCTGCTGGCTTTCTGACGCCTCTGCTGGGCCCTCTGCTGGCTCTCTGACGCCTCTGCTGGGCCTCTGCTGGCTCTCTGACGCCTCTGCTGGGCCTCTGCTGGCTCTCTGACGCCTCTGCTGGGCCTCTGCTGGCTCTCTGACGCCTCTGCTGGCTCTCTGACGCCTCTGCTGGGCCTCTGCTGGCTCTCTGACGCCTCTGCTGGGCCTCTGCTGGCTCTCTGACGCCTCTGCTGGGCCTCTGCTGGCTCTCTGACGCCTCTGCTGGGCCTCTGCTGGCTCTGACGCCTCTGCTGGGCCTCTGCTGGCTTTCTGACGCCTCTGCTGGGCCTCTGCTGGCTTTCTGACGCCTCTGCTGGGCCTCTGCTGGCTTTCTGACGCCTCTGCTGGGCCTCTGCTGGCTTTCTGACGCCTCTGCTGGGCCTCTGCTGTTCTGACGCCTCTGCTGAGCCTCTGCTGGCTCTTCTGACGCCTCTGCTGGGCCTCTGCTGGCTTTCTGACGCCTCTGCTGGGCCTCTGCTGGCTTTCTGACGCCTCTGCTGGGCCTCTGCTGGCTTTCTGACGCCTCTGCTGGGCCTCTGCTGGCTTTCTGACGCCTCTGCTGCTGCTCTCTGACGCCTCTGCTGGGCCTCTGCTGGGCCTCTGCTGGCCTCTGCTGGCGCCTCTGCTGGCTTTCTGACGCCTCTGCTAGGGCCTCTGCTGGCTTTCTGACGCCTCTGCTGGGCCTCTGCTGGCTTTCTGACGCCTCTGCTGGGCCTCTGCTGGCTTTCTGACGCCTCTGCTGGGCCTCTGCTGGCTTTCTGACGCCTCTGCTGGGCCTCTGCTGGCCTTCTGACGCCTCTGCTGGCGCCTCTGCTGGCTCTCTGACGCCTCTGCTGGGCCTCTGACGCCTCTGCTGGGCCTCTGCTGGCTTTCTGACGCCTCTGCTGGGCCTCTGCTGGCTCTCTGACGCCTCTGCTGGGCCTCTGCTGGCTTTCTGACGCCTCTGCTGGGCCTCTGCTGGCTTTCTGACGCCTCTGCTGGGCCTCTGCTGGCTCTCTGACGCCTCTGCTGGGCCTCTGCTGGCTTTCTGACGCCTCTGCTGGGCCTCTGCTGGCTTTCTGACGCCTCTGCTGGGCCTCTGCTGGCTTTCTGACGCCTCTGCTGCTCTGACGCCTCTGCTGGCTTTCTGACGCCTCTGCTGGGCCTCTGCTGGCTTTCTGACGCCTCTGCTGGGCCTCTGCTGGCTTTGCTGACGCCTCTGCTGGGCCTCTGCTGACCTCTCTGACGCCTCTGCTGGCTCTCTGACGCCTCTGCTGGGCCTCTGCTGGCTTTCTGACGCCTCTGCTAGGGCCTCTGCTGGCTCTCTGACGCCTCTGCTGGGCCTCTGCGCTTTCTGACGCCTCTGCTGGGCCTCTGCTGGCTTTCTGACGCCTCTGCTGGGCCTCTGCTGGCTTTCTGACGCCTCTGCTGGGCCTCTGCTGGCTCTGACGCCTCTGCTGGGCCTCTGCTGGCTTTCTGACGCCTCTGCTGGGCCTCTGCTGGCTTTCTGACGCCTCTGCTGGGCCTCTGCTGGCTCTCTGACGCCTCTGCTGGGCCTCTGCTGACGCCTCTGCTGGGCCTCTGCTGGCTTTCTGACGCCTCTGCTGGGCCTCTGCTGGCTTTCTGACGCCTCTGCTGGGCCTCTGCTGGCTTTCTGACGCCTCTGCTGGGCCTCTGCTGGCTTTCTGACGCCTCTGCTGGGCCTCTGCTGGCTTTCTGACGCCTCTGCTGGGCCTCTGCTGGCTTTCTGACGCCTCTGCTGGGCTCTGCTGGGCCTCTGCTGGGCCTCTGCTGGGCCTCTGCTGCCTCTGCTGACGCCTCTGCTGGGCCTCTGACGCCTCTGCTGGGCCTCTGCTGGCTTTCTGACGCCTCTGCTGGGCCTCTGCTGGCTTTCTGACGCCTCTGCTGCTGGCTCTGACGCCTCTGCTGGGCCCTCTGCTGGCTCTCTGACGCCTCTGCTGGGCCTCTGCTGGCTCTCTGACGCCTCTGCTGGCTCTCTGACGCCTCTGCTGGGCCTCTGCTGGCTTTCTGACGCCTCTGCTGGGCCTCTGCTGGCTTTCTGACGCCTCTGCTGGGCCTCTGCTGGCTTTCTGACGCCTCTGCTGGGCCTCTGCTGGCTCTCTGACGCCTCTGCTGGGCCTCTGCTGGCTTTCTGACGCCTCTGCTGGGCCTCTGCTGGCTTTCTGACGCCTCTGCTGGGCCTCTGCTGGCTCTCTGACGCCTCTGCTGGGCCTCTGCTGGCTTTCTGACGCCTCTGCTGGGCCTCTGCTGGCTTTCTGACGCCTCTGCTGGGCCTCTGCTGGCTTTCTGACGCCTCTGCTGGGCCTCTGCTGGCTTTCTGACGCCTCTGCTGGGCCTCTGCTGGCTTTCTGACGCCTCTGCTGGGCCTCTGCTGGCTTTCTGACGCCTCTGCTGGGCTCTCTGACGCCTCTGCTGGGCCTCTGCTGGCTTCTGACGCCTCTGCTGGGCCTCTGCTGGCTTTCTGACGCCTCTGCTGGGCCTCTGCTGGCTTTCTGACGCCTCTGCTGGGCCTCTGCTGGCTTTCTGACGCCTCTGCTGGGCCTCTGCTGGCTTTCTGACGCCTCTGCTGGGCCTCTGCTGGCTTTCTGACGCCTCTGCTGGGCCTCTGCTGCCTCTGCTCTGCTGGGCTCTCTGACGCCTCTGCTGGGCCTCTGCTGGCTCTCTGACGCCTCTGCTGGGCCTCTGCTGGCCTTTCTGACGCCTCTGCTGGGCCTCTGCTGGCTTTCTGACGCCTCTGCTGGGCCTCTGCTGGCTTTCTGACGCCTCTGCTGGGCCTCTGCTGACGCCTCTGCTGGGCCTCTGCTGGCTTTCTGACGCCTCTGCTGGGCCTCTGCTGGCTTTCTGACGCCTCTGCTGGGCCTCTGCTGGCTCTCTGACGCCTCTGCTAGGCCTCTGCTGGCTTTCTGACGCCTCTGCTGGGCTCTCTGACGCCTCTGCTGGCTTTCTGACGCCTCTGCTGGGCCTCTGCTGGCTCTCTGACGCCTCTGCTGGGCCTCTGCTGGCTTTCTGACGCCTCTGCTGCTGGCCTCTGCTGGCTCTCTGACGCCTCTGCTGGGCCTCTGCTGGCTTTCTGACGCCTCTGCTGGGCCTCTGCTGGCTCTCTGACGCCTCTGCTAGGGCCTCTGCTGGCTTTCTGACGCCTCTGCTGGGCCTCTGCTGGCTTTCTGACGCCTCTGCTGGCCTCTGCTGGCTCTCTGACGCCTCTGCTGGGCCTCTGCTGGCTTTCTGACGCCTCTGCTGGGCCTCTGCTGGCTTTCTGACGCCTCTGCTGGGCCTCTGCTGGCTTTCTGACGCCTCTGCTGGGCCTCTCTGCTGGCTTTCTGACGCCTCTGCTGGGCCTCTGCTGGCTTTCTGACGCCTCTGCTGGGCCTTGCTGGCCTCTGACGCCTCTGCTGGGCCTCTGCTGGCTTTCTGACGCCTCTGCTGGCTGCTCTGACGCCTCTGCTGGGCCTCTGCTGGCTTTCTGACGCCTCTGCTGGGCCTCTGCTGGCTTTCTGACGCCTCTGCTGGGCCTCTGCTGGCTTTCTGACGCCTCTGCTAGGGCCTCTGCTGGCTTTCTGACGCCTCTGCTGGGCCTCTGCTGGCTTTCTGACGCCTCTGCTGGGCCTCTGCTGGCTTTCTGACGCCTCTGCTGGGCCTCTGCTGGCTTTCTGACGCCTCTGCTGGGCCTCTGCTGGCTTTCTGACGCCTCTGCTGGGCCTCTGCTGACGCCTCTGCTGGGCCTCTGCTGGCTCTCTGACGCCTCTGCTGGGCCTCTGCTGGCTTTCTGACGCCTCTGCTGGGCCTCTGCTGGCTTTCTGACGCCTCTGCTGGGCCTCTGCTGGCTTTCTGACGCCTCTGCTGGGCCTCTGCTGGCTTTTCTGGCCTCTGCTCTGCTGGCTCTCTGACGCCTCTGCTAGGGCCTCTGCTGACTCTCTGACGCCTCTGCTGGCCCTCTGACGCCTCTGCTGACGCCTCTGCTGGGCTCTCTGACGCCTCTGCTGGGCCTCTGCTGGCTTTCTGACGCCTCTGCTGGGCCTCTGCTGGCTTTCTGACGCCTCTGCTGGGCCTCTGCTGGCTTTCTGACGCCTCTGCTGGGCCTCTGCTGGCTTTCTGACGCCTCTGCTAGGCCTCTGCTGGCTTTCTGACGCCTCTGCTAGGCCTCTGCTGGCTCTCTGACGCCTCTGCTAGGCCTCTGCTGGCTTTCTGACGCCTCTGCTAGGCCTCTGCTGGCTTTCTGACGCCACTGCTGGCCCTCTGCTGACGCCTCTGCTGGGCCTCTGCTGGCTTTCTGACGCCTCTGCTGGGCCTCTGCTGGCTTTCTGACGCCTCTGCTGGGCCTCTGCTGACGCCTCTGCTGACGCCTCTGCTGGCTTTCTGACGCCTCTGCTGGGCCTCTGACGCCTCTGCTGGCCTCTGCTGGCTGGGCCTCTGCTGGCTTTCTGACGCCTCTGCTGGGCCTCTGCTGGCTTTCTGACGCCTCTGCTGGGCCTCTGCCTTGCTCTGACGCCTCTGCTGGGCCTCTGCTGGCTCTGACGCCTCTGCTGGACGCCTCTGCTAGGCCTCTGCTGCTTTCTGACGCCTCTGCTGGGCCTCTGCTGGCTTTCTGCCCCCCTCTGCTAGGCCTCTGCTGGCTCTCTGACGCCTCTGCTGGCCCTCTGACGCCTCTGCTGGGCCTCTGCTGGCTCTCTGACGCCTCTGCTAGGCCTCTGCTGGCTTTCTGACGCCTCTGCTAGGCCTCTGCTGGCTTTCTGACGCCACTGCTGGCTCTCTGACGCCTCTGCTAGGCCTCTGCTGGCTCTCTGACGCCTCTGCTGGCTCTCTGACGCCTCTGCTAGGCCTCTGCTGACTCTCTGACGCCTCTGCTGGCCCTCTGACGCCTCTGCTAGCCCTCTGCTGGCTTTCTGACGCCTCTGCTGGGCCTCTGCTGGCTTTCTGACGCCTCTGCTAGGCCTCTGCTGGCTTTCTGACGCCTCTGCTAGGCCTCTGCTGGCTTTCTGACGCCTCTGCTAGGCCTCTGCTGGCTTTCTGACGGCTCTGGTAGGCCTCTGCTGGCTCTCTGACGCCTCTGCTGGCTCTCTGACGCCTCTGCTAGGCCTCTGCTGGCTCTCTGCTGCTAGGCCTCTGCTGACTCTCTGACGCCTCTGCTGGCCCTCTGACGCCTCTGCTAGGCCTCTGCTGGCTTTCTGACGCCTCCACTAGGCAACTGCTAGCTTTTTGACGCCTCTGCTGGCTCTCTGACGCCCCTGCGAAGCCTCTGCTGACTCTCTGACGCCTCTGCTGGCTTTCTGACGCCTCTGCTAGGCCTCTGCTGGCTCTCTGACGCCTCTGCTAGGCCTCTGCTGGCTTTCTGACGCCTCTGCTATGCCTTTGCTGGCTTTCTGACGCCTCTGCTGTCTTTCTGACGCCTCTGCGAGCTCTCTGACGCCTCTGCTAGGCCTCTGCTGACTCTCTGACGCCTCTGCTGGCTCTCTGAGGCCTCTGCTGGCTTTCTTACGCCTCTGCTGGCTTTCTGACGCCTCTGCTGGCTCTCGACGCCTCTGCGAGGCCTCTGCTGACTCTCTGACGCCTCTGCTAGGCCTCTGCTAGGCCTCTGCTGGCTTTCTGACACCTCTGCTAGGCCTCTTCCGGCTTTCTGACGCCTCTGCTAGGCCTCTTCTAGGCCTCTGCTGACTCTCTGTCGCCTCTGCTGGCTCTCTGACGCCTCTGCTAGGCCTGTGGCCCCTGACGCCTCTGCTGAGCCTCTGCTGACCGCCTCTGCTGGGCCTCTGACTGGCTCTGGACGCCTCTTCTGCTCTCTGACGCCCCCTGCTGGCCTCTCTGACGCCTCTGCTGGGCCTCCTGCTGGCTCTTCTGACGCCTCTGCTGGGCCTCTGCTGGCTGTTCTGACTCCTCTGCTGAGGCCTCTGCTGGGCCTCTGACGCCTCTGCTGGGCCTCTGCTGGACCTTCTGACGCCTCTGCTGGGCCTCTGCTGACTCTCTGACGCCTCTGCTGGGCCTCTGCTGGCTCTCTGACGCCTTGGGCCTCTCTGCTGGCTCTCTGACGCCTCTGCTGGGCCTCTGCTGGCTGACTCTGACGCCTCTGCTGGGCCTCTGCTGGCTTTCTGACGCCTCTGTTGGGCCTCTGCTGGCTTTCTGACGCCTCTGCTGGGCCTCTGACGCCTCTGCTGCTGGGCCTCTGCTGACTTTCTGACGCCTCTGCTGGGCCTCTGCTGCTCTGACGCCTCTGCTGGGCCTCTGCTGGCTTTCCTGACGCCTCTGCTGGGCCTCTGCTGGCTTTCTGACGCCTCTGCTGGGCTCCCTCTGCTGGCTTTCTGACGCCTCTGCTGGGCCTCTGACGCCTCTGCTAGGCCTCTGCTGAGTTTCTGCGCCTCTGCTGGCTCTCTGACGCCTCTGCTGGGCCTCTGCTGACTCTCTGACGCCTCTGCTGGGCCTCTGCTGGCTTTCTGACGCCTCTGCTGGGCCTCTGCTGGCTTTCTGACGCCTCCTGCTGGGCCTCTGCTGACTCTCTGACGCCTCTGCTGGCTCTCTGACGCCTCTGCTGGGCCTCTGCTGGCTTTCTGACGCCTCTGCTGGGCCTCTGCTGCTGCTGGCGCCTCTGTAGGCCTCTGCTGGCTTCTGACGCCTCTGCTGGCTCTTCTGACGCCTCTGCTGGGCCTCTGCTGGCTTTCTGACGCCTCTGCTGGGCCTCTGCTGGCTTTCTGACGCCTCTGCTGGGCCTCTGCTTGCTGACGCCTCTGCTGGGCCTCTGCTGGCTCTCTGACGCCTCTGCTGGGCCTCTGCTGGCTTTCTGACGCCTCTGCTGGGCCTCTGCTGGCTTTCTGACGCCTCTGCTGGGCTCTCTGACGCCTCTGCTGGCTCTCTGACGCCTCTGCTGGGCCTCTGCTGGCTTTCTGACGCCTCTGCTGGCCTCTGCTTCTCTGACGCCTCTGCTGGGCCTCTGCTGGCTTTTCTGACGCCTCTGCTGGGCCTCTGCTGGCTCTGCTGACTCTCTGACGCCTCTGCTGGCTTTCTGACGCCTCTGCTGGCTCTCTGACGCCTCTGCTAGGCCTCTGCTGGCTTTCTGACGCCTCTGCTGGCTCTCTGACGCCTCTGCTGGCTTTCTGATGCCTCTGCTAGGCCACTGCTGGCTTTCTGACGCCTCTGCTGGGCCTCTGCTGGCTCTCTGACGCCTCTGCTAGGCCTCTGCTGGCTTTCTGACGCCTCTGCTAGGCCTCTGCTGGCTTTCTGACGCCTCTGCTGGTCTCTGACGCCTCTGCTGGGCCCTCTGCTGGCTCTCTGACGCCTCTGCTGGGCCTCTGCTGGCTTTCTGACGCCTCTGCTGGGCCTCTGCTGGCTTTCTGACGCCTCTGCTGGGCCTCTGCTGGCTCTCTGACGCCTCTGCTGGGCTCTTCTGACGCCTCTGCTGAGGCCTCTGCTGGCTTTCTGACGCCTCTGCTAGGCCTCTGCTGGCTTTCTGACGCCTCTGCTAGGCCTCTGCTGGCTTTCTGACGCCTCTGCTAGGCCTCTGCTGGCTTTCTGACGCCTCTGCTGGCTCTCTGACGCCTCTGCTAGGCCACTGCTGGCTTTCTGACGCCTCTGCTAGGCCTCTGCTGGCTTTCTGACGCCTCTGCTAGGCCTCTGACGCCTCTGCTAGGCCTCTGCTGGCTTTCTGACGCCTCTGCTGGGCCTCTGCTGGCTTTCTGACGCCTCTGCTGGCTCTCTGACGCCTCTGCTGGGCCTCTGCTGCTGGCTGCCTTTCTCTTGACGCCTCTGCTAGGCGCTCTGCTGACTGCCTCTGCTGGGCCTCTGCTGGCTTTCTGACGCCTCTGCTTAGGCCTCTGCTGGCCTTTCTGACTGCCTCTGCTGACGCCTCTGCTGTCTTTCTGACGCCTCTGCTGGGCCTCTGCTGACGCCTCTGCTAGGCCTCTGCTGACTCTCTGACGCCTCTGCTGTCTCTGAGGCCTCTGCTGCCTCTGCTTACGCCTCTGCTGGCTTTCTGACGCCTCTGCTGGGCCTCTGACGCCTCTGCTGGGCCTCTCTGCTCTGACTCTCTGACGCCTCTGCTGGGCCTCTGCTGGCTTTCTGACGCCTCTGCTGGGCCTCTGCTGGCTTTCTGACGCCTCTGCTGGGCCTCTCTGACGCCTCTGCTGGGCCTCTGCTGGCTCTCTGACGCCTCTGCTGGCTCTCTGACGCCTCTGCGAGGCCTCTGATGACTCTCTGACGCCTCTGCTGGCTCTCTGACGCCTCTGCTAGGCCTCTGCTGGCTTCTTGACGCCTCTGCTGGCCTTCTCGACGCCTCTGCTGGGCCTCTGCTGGCTTTCTGACGCCTCTGCTGGGCCTCTGACGCTTGGCTTTGGCTCTACGCCTCTGCTGGGCCTCTGCTGGCTTTCTGACGCCTCTGCTGGGCCTCTGCTGGCTCTCTGACGCCTCTGCTGGCTTTCTGACGCCTCTGCTGGCTTTCTGACGCCTCTGCTGGCCTCTGCTGGCTCTCTGACGCCTCTGCTGGGCCTCTGCTGGCTCTCTGACGCCTCTGCTGGGCCTCTGCTGGCTTCTCTGACGCCTCTGCTGGGCCTCTGCTGATGCGCCTCTCTGGGCCTCTGCTGGCTTTCTGCCTCCTAGGCCTCTGCTGGGCCTCTCTGACTCTGACGCCTCTGCTGGGCCTCTGCTGCCTCTCTGACGCCTCTGCTGGGCCTCTCTTTTTCTGACGCCTCTGTTGGGCCTCTGCTGGCTTTCTGACGCCTCTGCTGGGCCTCTGACGCCTGTGCAGGGCCTCTGCTGGCTCTGCTGGCTCTCTGACGCCTCTGCTGGGCCTCTGCTGGCTTTCTGACGCCTCTGCTGGGCCTCTGCTGGCTTTCTGACGCCTCTGCTGGGCCTCTGCTGGCTCTTCTGACGCCTCTGCTGGGCCTCTGCTGACGCCTCTGCTGACGCCTCTGCTGGGCCTCTGCTGGCTCTCTGACGCCTCTGCTGGGCCTCTGCTGGCTTTCTGACGCCTCTGCTGGGCCTCTGCTGGCTTTCTGACGCCTCTGCTGGGCCTCTGCTGGCTCTCTGACGCCTCTGCTGGGCCTCTGCTGGACGCCTCTGCTGACGCCTCTGCTGACTGCCTCTGACGCCTCTGCTGGCTTTCTGACGCCTCTGCTGGGCCTCTGCTGGCTTTCTGACGCCTCTGCTGGGCCTCTGCTGGCTTTCTGACGCCTCTGCTGGGCCTCTGCTGGCTTTCTGACGCCTCTGCTGGGCCTCTGCTGGCTCTTCTGACGCCTCTGCTGGGCCTCTGCTGGCTTTCTGACGCCTCTGCTGGGCCTCTGCTGGCTTTCTGACGCCTCTGCTGGGCCTCTGCTGGCTTTCTGACGCCTCTGCTGGGCCTCTGCTGGCTCTCTGACGCCTCTGCTGGGCCTCTGCTGGCTCTCTGACGCCTCTGCTGGGCCTCTGCTGGCTCTTCTGACGCCTCTGCTGGGCCTCTGACTGCCTCTGCTGACGCCTCTGCTGGGCTTTCTGACGCCTCTGCTGACGCCTCTGCTGGGCCTCTGCTGGCTCTCTGACGCCTCTGCTAGGGCCTCTGCTGGCTTTCTGACGCCTCTGCTGGGCCTCTGCTGACTCTGCTGCTGGCCTCTGCTGGCTTTCTGACGCCTCTGCTGGGCCTCTGCTGGCTTTCTGACGCCTCTGCTGGGCCTCTGCTGGCTTTCTGACGCCTCTGCTGGGCCTCTGCTGGCTCTGACGCCTCTGACTGGCCTCTGCTGGCTCTCGACGCCTCTGCTGGGCCTCTGCTGGCTTTCTGACGCCTCTGCTGGGCCTCTGCTGGCTTTCTGACGCCTCTGCTGGGCCTCTGCTGGCTTTCTGACGCCTCTGCTGGGCCTCTGCCGCCTCTGACGCCTCTGCTAGGGCCTCTGCTGGCTTTCTGACGCCTCTGCTGGGCCTCTGCTGGCTCTCTGACGCCTCTGCTGGGCCTCTGCTGGCTCTCTGACGCCTCTGCTGGGCCTCTGCTGGCCTTCTGCTGCCTCTGCTGGGCCTCTGCTGGCTTTCTGACGCCTCTGCTGGGCCTCTGCTGGCTCTCTGACGCCTCTGCTGGGCCTCTGCTGGCTTTCTGACGCCTCTGCTAGGCCTCTGCTGGCTTTCTGACGCCTCTGCTAGGCCTCTGCTGGCTTTCTGACGCCTCTGCTAGGCCTCTGCTGTCTTTCTGACGCCTCTGCTAGGCCTCTGCTGGCTTTCTGACGCCTCTGCTAGGCCTCTGCTGGCTTTCTGACGCCTCTGCTGGGCCTCTGCTGCTGGCTCTCTGACGCCTCTGCTGGGCCTCTGACTGCCTCTGCTGGGCCTCTGCTGGCTCTCTGACGCCTCTGCTGGGCCTCTGCTGGCTTTCTGACGCCTCTGCTAGGCCTCTGCTGGCTCTCTGACGCCTCTGCTGGCTTTGACGCCTCTGCTGGGCCTCTCTGCTGGGCCTCTGCTGGCTCTCTGACGCCTCTGCTAGGCCTCTGCTGGCTCTCTGACGCCTCTGCTAGGCCTCTGCTGGCTCTCTGACGCCTCTGCTAGGCCTCTGCTGACTCTCTGACGCCTCTGCTGGCCCTCTGACGCCTCTGCTAGGCCTCTGCTGGGCCTCTTTGGCTCCTCTGACGCCTCTGTTGGCTGGCTTTCTGACGCCTCTGCTGGGCCTCTGACGCCTCTGCGAGGCCTCTGCTGGCTTTCTGACGCCTCTGCTAGGCCTCTGCTGGCTTTCTGACGCCTCTGCTAGGCCTCTGCTGGCTTTCTGACGCCTCTGCTAGGCCTCTGCTGGCTTTCTGACGCCTCTGCTAGGCCTCTGCTGGCTTTCTGACGCCTCTGCTGGCTCTCTGACGCCTCTGCTAGGCCTCTGCTGGCTTTCTGACGCCTCTGACAGGCCTCTGCTGGCTTTCTGACGCCTCTGCTAGGCCTCTGCTGGCTTTCTGACGCCTCTGCTAGGCCTCTGCTGGCTTTCTGACGCCTCTGCTAGGCCTCTGCTGGCTTTCTGACGCCTCTGCTGGCTTTCTGACGCCTCTGCTAGGCCTCTGCTGACTCTCTGACGCCTCTGCTGGCCCTCTGACGCCTCTGCTAGGCCTCTGCTGGCTTTCTGACGCCTCTGCTAGGCCTCTGCTGGCTTTCTGACGCCTCTGCTAGGCCTCTGCTGGCTTTCTGACGCCTCTGCTGGCTCTCTGACGCCTCTGCTGGGCCTCTGCTGGCTCTCTGACGCCTCTGCTGGGCCTCTGCTGGCTCTCTGAGCGCCTCTGCTGGGCCTCTGCTGACGCCTCTGCTGGGCCTCTGCTGGCTCTCTGACGCCTCTGCTGACGCCTCTGCTGGCTTTCTGACGCCTCTGCTAGGCCTCTGCTGGCTTTCTGACGCCTCTGCTGGGCCTCTGCTGACGCCTCTGCTGGGCCTCTGCTGGCTTTCTGACGCCTCTGCTGGGCCTCTGCTGGCTTTCTGACGCCTCTGCTAGGCCTCTGACTGCCTCTGCGAGGCCCTCTGCTGGCTCTCTGACGCCTCTGCTGGGCCTCTGCTGACGCCTCTGCTGACGCCTCTGCTGGCTTCTTGACGCCTCTGCTGGGCCTCTGCTGGCTCTCTGACGCCTCTGCTGACTCTCTGACGCCTCTGCTGGCTTTCTGACGCCTCTGCTAGGCCACTGCTGGCTTTCTGACGCCTCTGCTGGCTCTCTGACGCCTCTGCTAGGCCTCTGCTGGCTTTCTGACGCCTCTGCTAGGCCTCTGCTGGCTTTCTGACGCCTCTGCTGGCTTCCCTCTGACGCCCTCTGCTGACGCCTCTGCTGGCTCTCTGACGCCTCTGCTAGGCCTCTGCTGGCTTTCTGACGCCTCTGCTGGGCCTCTGCTGGCTTTCTGACGCCTCTGCTGACCGGCCTCTGCTGGCTTTCTGACGCCTCTGCTGGGCCTCTGCTGGCTTTCTGACGCCTCTGCTGGCTCTCTGACGCCTCTGCTAGGGCCTCTGCTGGCTTTCTGACGCCTCTGCTGGGCCTCTGCTGGCTCTCTGACGCCTCTGCTGGCTCTCTGACGCCTCTGCTGGGCCTCTGCTGGCTCTCTGACGCCTCTGCTGGGCCTCTGCTGGCTTTCTGACGCCTCTGCTGGGCCTCTGCTGGCTTTCTGACGCCTCTGCTGGGCCTCTGCTGACGCCTCTGCTGGGCCTCTGCTGGCTTTCTGACGCCTCTGCTGGGCCTCTGCTGGCTTTCTGACGCCTCTGCTGGGCCTCTGCTGGCTTTCTGACGCCTCTGCTGGGCCTCTGCTGGCTTTCTGACGCCTGACTGCCTCTGCTGGGCCTCTGCTGGGCTCTCTGGCTCTGACGCCTCTGCTAGGGCCTCTGCTGGCTCTCTGACGCCTCTGCTGGGCCTCTTCTGGCTCTGACGCCTCTGTTAGGCCTCTGCTGGCTTTCTGACGCCTCTGCTGGGCCTCTGCTGGCTCTCTGACGCCTCTGCTGGGCCTCTGCTGGCTCTCTGACGCCTCTGCTGGGGCCTCTGCTGGCTTTCTGACGCCTCTGCTGGCCTCTGCTGGCCTCTGACTGACGCCTCTGCTGGCTCTCTGACGCCTCTGCTAGGCCTCTGCTGGCTTTCTGACGCCTCTGCTGGGCCTCTGCTGGCTTTCTGACGCCTCTGCTAGGGCCTCTGCTGGCTTTTTCTGACGCCTCTGCTGGCTCTCTGACGCCTCTGCTGGGCCTCTGCTGGCTCTCTGACGCCTCTGCTGGGCCTCTGCTGGCTCTCTGACGCCTCTGCTGGGCCTCTGACGCCTCTGCTATCGCCTCTGCTGGCTCTCTGACGCCTCTGCTGGGCCTCTGGCTGCTCTGATGCCTCTGCTGGCTTTCTGACGCCTCTGCTGACCTCTGGCCTCTGCTGGCTTTCTGACGCCTCTGCTGGGCCTCTTGCTGGCTTTCTGACGCCTCTGCTAGGACTCTGCTGACGCCTCTGCTGACTCTCTGACGCCTCTGCTGGCTTTCTGACGCCTCTGCTGGGCCTCTGCTGGCTTTCTGACGCCTCTGCTGGGCCTCTGCTGGCTCTCTGACGCCTCTGCTGGGCCTCTGCTGGCTTTCTGACGCCTCTGCTGGGCCTCTGCTGGCTTTCTGACGCCTCTGCTGGGCCTCTGCTGGCTTTCTGACGCCTCTGCTGGGCCTCTGCTGGCTTTCTGACGCCTCTGCTAGGGCCTCTGCTGGCTTTCTGACGCCTCTGCTGGGCCTCTGCTGGCTTTCTGACGCCTCTGCTGAGGCCTCTGCTGGCTCTCTGACGCCTCTGCTGGGCCTCTGCTGGCTTTCTGACGCCTCTGCTGGCTCTCTGACGCCTCTGCTGCGCCTCTGCTGGCTTCTCTGACGCCTCTGCTAGGGCCTCTGCTGACTCTCTGACGCCTCTGCTGGCTGCCTCTGCCGCCTCTGCTGGGCCTCTGCTGGCTTTCTGACGCCTCTGCTAGGGCCTCTGCTGGCTCTCTGACGCCTCTTCTGACGCCTCTGCTGGGCCTCTGCTGACTCCTCTGACGCCTCTGCTGGCTTTCTGACGCCTCTGCTGGGCCTCTGCTGGCTTTCTGACGCCTCTGCTGGCTCTCTGACGCCTCTGCTGGGCCTCTGCTGGCTTTCTGACGCCTCTGCTGGGCCTCTGCTGGCTTTCTGACGCCTCTGCTGGCTCTCCTGACCCTGTTGGCCTCTGCTGGCTCTCTGACGCCTCTGCTGGCTCTCTGACGCCTCTGCTGGGCCTCTGCTGGCTCTCTGACGCCTCTGCTGGGCCTCTGCTGGCTCTCTGACGCCTCTGCTGGCCTCTCTGACGCCTCTGCTGGGCCTCTGCTGGCTTTCTGACGCCTCTGCTGGGCCTCTGCTGGCTCTCTGACGCCTCTGCTGGGCCTCTGCTGGCTCTTTCTGACGCCTCTGCTGAGGCCTCTGCTGGCTCTCTGACGCCTCTGCTGGGCCTCTGCTGACGCCTCTGACGCCTCTGCTGGCTGTTCTGACGCCTCTGCTGGGCCTCTGCTGGCTTTCTGACGCCTCTGGCCTCTGCTGGCTTTCTGACGCCTCTGCTGGGCCTCTGCTGGCTCTCTGACGCCTCTGCTGGGCCTCTGCTGGCTTTCTGACGCCTCTGCTGGGCCTCTGCTGGCTTTCTGACGCCTCTGCTGGGCCTCTGCTGGCTCTCTGACGCCTCTGCTGGGCCTCTGACTGACGCCTCTGCTGACGCCTCTGCTGGCTCTCTGACGCCTCTGCTGGCTCTCTGACGCCTCTGCTAGGCCTCTGCTGGCTCTCTGACGCCTCTGCTAGGCCTCTGCTGGCTCTCTGACGCCTCTGCTAGGCCTCTGCTGGCTTTCTGACGCCTCTGCTGACTCTCTGACGCCTCTGCTGGCTTTCTGACGCCTCTGCTAGGCCTCTGCTGGCTCTCTGACGCCTCTGCTGGCTCTCTGACGCCTCTGCTGGGCCTCTGCTGACTCCTCTGCAGGCCTCTGCTGGGCCTCTGCTGACTCCTCTGACGGCCTCTGCTGGCTCTCTGACGCCTCTGCTGGGCCTCTGCTGGCCTCTGCTGCTCTCTGACGCCTCTGCTAGGCCTCTGCTGGCTTTCTGACGCCTCTGCTAGGCCTCTGCTGGCTCTCTGACGCCTCTGCTAGGCCTCTGCTGACTCTCTGACGCCTCTGCTAGGCCTCTGCTGACTCTCTGACGCCTCTGCTGGCCCTCTGACGCCTCTGCTAGCGCCTCTGCTGGCTCTCTGACGCCTCTGCTAGGCCTCTGCTGGCTTTCTGACGCCTCTGCTAGGCCTCTGCTGGCTTTCTGACGCCTCTGCTGGCTCTCTGACGCCTCTGCTAGGCCTCTGCTGACTCTCTGACGCCTCTGCTGGGCCTCTGCTGACGCCTCTGCTAGGCCTCTGCTGGGCCTCTGCTGGCTTTCTGACGCCTCTGCTAGGCCTCTGCTGGCTTTCTGACGCCTCTGCTAGGCCTCTGCTGGCTTTCTGACGCCTCTGCTAGGCCTCTGCTGGCTTTCTGACGCCTCTGCTAGGCCTCTGCTGACTCTCTGACGCCTCTGCTAGGCCTCTGCTGACTCTCTGACGCCTCTGCTAGGCCTCTGCTGGCTTTCTGACGCCTCTGCTAGGCCTCTGCTGACTCTCTGACGCCTCTGCTAGGCCTGTGCTGGCTTTCTGACGCATCTGCTGGCTCTCTGACGCCTCTGCTGGCTCTCTGACGCCTCTGCTAGGCCTCTGCTGGCTCTCTGTCGCCTCTGCTAGGCCTCTGCTGACTCTCTGACGCCTCTGCTGGCCTCTCTGACGCCTCTGCTAGGCCTCTGCTGGCTCTCTGACGCCTCTGCTAGGCCTCTGCTGGCTTTCTGACGCCTCTGCTAGGCCTCTGCTGGCTTTCTGACGCCTCTGCTGACTCTCTGACGCCTGTGCGAGGCCTCTGCTGACTCTCTGACGCCTCTGCTGGCTCTCTGACGCCCCTGCTTGGCCTCTGCTGGCTCTCTGACGCCTCTGCTGGGCCTCTGCTGGCTCTCTGACGCCTCTGCTGGCTCTCTGACGCCTCTGTACGGCCTCTGCTGAGCTTTCTGACGCCTCTGCTGGGGCCTCTGCTGGCTCTCTGACGCCTCTGCTAGGCCTCTTCTGGCTTTCTGACGCCTTTGCTTGGCCTCTGCTGACTCTCTGACGCCTCTGCTGGCTTTCTGACGCCTCTGCTGGCTCTCTGACGCCTCTGCTGGCTTTCTGACGCATCTGCTGGGCCTCTCTGACGCCTCTGCTGCTGGCCTCTGACGCCTCTCTGACGCCTCTGCTGGCTCTCTGACGCCTCTGCTGGGCCTCTGCTGGCTCTCTGACGCCTCTGCTGGGCCTCTCTGACGCCTGACGCCTCTGCTGGGCCTCTGCTGGCTCTCTGACGCCTCTGCTAGGCCTCTGCTGGCTTTCTGACGCCTCTGCTAGGCCTCTGCTGGCTCTTTCTGACGCCTCTGCTGGGCCTCTGCTGGCTCTCTGACGCCTCTGCTAGGCCTCTGCTGACTCTCTGACGCCTCTGCTAGGGCCTCTGCTGACTCTCCTGACGCCTCTGCTGGCTCTCTGACGCCTCTGCTTGGCCTCTGCTGGCTCTCTGACGCCTCTGCTGGGCCTCTGCTGCCAGCCTCTGAGGCCTCTGCTGGCTCTCTGACGCCTCTGCTGGCTCTCTGACGCCTCTGCTAGGGCCTCTGCTGGCTTTCTGACGCCTCTGCTGGGCCTCTGCTGGCTCTCTGACGCCTCTGCTGGCTCGGCCTCTGCTGGCTTTCTTGACGCCTCTGCTAGGGCCTCTGCTGACTCTCTGACGCCTCTGCTAGGCCTCTGCTGACTCTCTGACGCCTCTGCTGGCTTTCTGCCGCCTCTGACGCCTCTGCTAGGCCTCTGCTGGCTCTCTGACGCCTCTGCTGGCTCTCTGACGCCTCTGCTGGCTCTCTGACGCCTCTGCTGGGCCTCTGACGCCTCTGCTGGGCCTCTGCTGGCCCTCTGACGCCTCTGCTGGCTCTCTGACGCCTCTGGGCGCTCTGCTGGCTTTCTGACGCCTCTGCTGGGCCTCTGCTGGCTTTCTGACGCCTCTGCTAGGGCCTCTGCTGACTCTCTGACGCCTCTGCTGGCTCTCTCTGACGCCTCTGCTGGCCTCTGCTGACCTCTGCTGACGCCTCTGCTGGCTCTCTGACGCCTCTGCTAGGCCTCTGCTGGCTTTCTGACGCCTCTGCTGCCTCTGCTGGCTCTCTGACGCCTCTCTGGAGGCCTCTGCTGACTCTTTGACGCCTCTGCTAGGCCTCTGCTGGCTTTCTGACGCCTCTGCTAGGCCTCTGCTGACGCCTCTGACGCCTCTGCTTTGCTGGCTCTCTGACGCCTCTGCTAGGCCTCTGCTGGCTTTCTGACGCCTCTGCTAGGCCTCTGCTGACTCTCTGACGCCTCTGCTGGCTCTCTGACGCCTCTGCTAGGCCTCTGCTGACTCTCTGACGCCTCTGCTGGCTCTCTGACGCCTCTGCTAGGCCTCTGCTGGCTTTCTGACGCCTCTGCTAGCCTCTGCTGGCTTTCTGACGCCTCTGCTGGGCCTCTGCTGGCTCTCTGACGCCTCTGCTAGGCCTCTGCTGGCTCTCTGACGCCTCTGCTGGCTCTCTGACGCCTCTGCTAGGCCTCTGCTGGCTCTCTGACGCCTCTGCTGGCTCTCTGACGCCTCTGCTAGGCCTCTGCTGGCTCTCTGACGCCTCTGCTGGCTCTCTGACGCCTCTCTGACGCCTCTGCTGGCCCTCTGACGCCTCTGCTGGGCCTCTGCTGGCTCTCTGACGCCTCTGCTGGCTTTCTGACGCCTCTGCTAGGCCTCTGCTGGCTCTCTGACGCCTCTGCTGGGCCTCTGCTGGCTCTCTGACGCCTCTGCTAGGCCTCTGCTGACTCTCTGACGCCTCTGCTGGCTCTCTGACGCCTCTGCTTGGCCTTTGCTGGCTCTCTGACGCCTCTGCTAGGCCTCTGCTGGCTTTCTGACGCCTCTGCTAGGCCTCTGCTGGCTCTCTGACGCCTCTGCTGGCTTTCTGACGCCTCTGCTAGGCCTCTGCTGACTCTCTGACGCCTCTGCTGGCTTTCTGACGCCTCTGCTAGGCCTCTGCTGGCTTTCTGACGCCTCTGCTGGCTCTCTGACGCCTCTGCTAGGCCTCTGCTGGCTTTCTGACGCCTCTGCTAGGCCTCTGCTGGCTTTCTGACACCTCTGCTGGCTCTCTGACGCCTCTGCGAGGCCTCTGCTGACTCTCTGACGCCTCTTCTGGCTTTCTGACGCCTCTGCTAGGCCTCTGCTGGCTTTCTGACGCCTCTGCTGGCTCTCTGATGCCTCTGCTGGGCCTCTGAGGCCTCTGCTGACTCTCTGACGCCTCTGCTGGCTTTCTGACACCTCTGCTAGGCCTCTGCTGGCTTTCTGCCGCCTCTGCTATGCCTCTGCTGACTCTCTGACGCCTCTGCTGGCTCTCTGACGCCTCTGCTAGGCCTCTGCTGGCTCTCTGACGCCTCTGCTGGCTCTCTGACGCCTCTGCTAGGCCTCTGCTGGCTCTCTGCTAGGCCTCTGCTGACCTGGCCTCTGCTGGCTCCTGACTCTGCTGGCTCTCTCTGACGCCTCTGCTAGGGCCTCTGCTGGCTCTCTGACGCCTCTGCTGGGCCTCTGCTGCGCTCTGCTGACGCCTCTGCTGAGGCCTCTGCTGGCTTTCTGACGCCTCTGCTAGGCCTCTGCTGGCTTTCTGACGCCTCTGCTAGGCCTCTGCTGGCTCTCTGACGCCTCTGCTGACTCTCTGACGCCTCTGCTGGCTTTCTGACGCCTCTGCTAGGCCTCTGCTGGCTTTCTGACGCCTCTGCTAGGCCTCTGCTGGCTCTCTGACGCCTCTGCTAGGCCTCTGCTGGCTTTCTGACGCCTCTGCTAGGCCTCTGCTGACTCTCTGACGCCTCTGCTGGCTTTCTGACGCCTCTGCTAGGCCTCTGCTGGCTTTTTGACGCCTCTGCTGGCTCTCTGACGCCTCTGCTAGGCCTCTGCTGACTCTCTGACGCCTCTGCTAGGCCTCTGCTGACTCTCTGACGCCTCTGCTGGCTCTTTGACGCCTCTGCTAGGCCTCTGCTGGCTTTCTGACGCCTCTGCTAGGCCTCTGCTGGCTTTCTGACGCCTCTGGTAGGCCTCTGCTGGCTTTCTGACGCCTCTGCTTGGCCTCTGCTGGCTCTCTAAAGCCTCTGCTAGGCCTCTGCTGACTTTCTGACGCCTCTGCTAGGCCTCTGCTGACTCTCTGACGCCTCTGCTGGCTCTCTGACGCCTCTGCTAGGCCTCTGCTGGCTTTCTGACGCCTCTGCTAGGCCTCTGCTGGCTTTCTGACACCTCTGCTTGCTCTCGACTCCTCTGCGAGGCCTCTGCTGACTCTTTGACGCCTCTGCCAGGCCTCTGCTGGCTTTCTGACGCCTCTGCTAGGCCTCTCTGACGCCTCTGCTTTGCCTCTGCTGACTCTCTGACGCCTCTGCTGGCTCTCTGACGCCTCAGCTAGGCCTCTGCTGGCTCTCTGACGCCTCTGCTGGCTCTCTGACGCCTCTGCTAGGCCTCTGCTGGCTCTCTGTCGCGTCTGCTAGGCCTCTGCTGACTCTCTGACGCCTCTGCTGGCCCTCTGACGCCTCTGCTAGCCCTCTGCTGGCTCTCTGACGCCTCTGCTAGGCCTCTGCTGGCTTTCTGACGCCTCTGCTAGGCCTCTGCTGGCTTTCTGACGCCTCTGCTGACTCTCTGACGCCTGTGCGAGGCCTCTGCTGACTCTCTGACGCCTCTGCTGGCTCTCTGACGCCCCTGCTTGGCCTTTGCTGGCTCTCTGACGCCTCTGCTAGGCCTCTGCTGGCTCTATGACGCCTCTGCTGGCTTTCTGACGCCTCTGCTAGGCTTCTGCTGGCTTTCTGACGCCTCTGCTAGGCCTCTGCTGGCTCTCTGACGCCTCTGCTAGGCCTCTTCTGGCTTTCTGACGCCTCTGCTAGGCCTCTGCTGACTCTCTGACGCCTCTGCTGGCTTTCTGACGCCTCTGCTAGGCCTCTGCTGGCTTTTTGACGCCTCTGCTGGGCCTCTGCTGGCTCTCTGACGCCTCTGCTAGGCCTCTGCTGACTCTCTGACGCCTCTGCTGGCTCTTTGACGCCTCTGCTAGGCCTCTGCTGGCTCTTTGACGCCTCTGCTAGGCCTCTGCTGGCTTTCTGACGCCTCTGGTAGGCCTCTGCTGGCTTTCTGACGCCTCTGCTAGGCCTCTGCTGGCTCTCTAAAGCCTCTGCTAGGCCTCTGCTGACTTTCTGACGCCTCTGCTAGGCCTCTGCTGACTCTCTGACGCCTCTGCTGGCTCTCTGACGCCTCTGCTAGGCCTCTGCTGGCTTTCTGACGCCTCTGCTAGGCCTCTGCTGGCTTTCTGACACCTCTGCTTGCTCTCGACTCCTCTGCGAGGCCTCTGCTGACTCTTTGACGCCTCTGCCAGGCCTCTGCTGGCTTTCTGACGCCTCTGCTAGGCCTCTGCTGACTCTCTGACGCCTCTGCTAGGCCTGTGCTGGCTTTTTGACGCATCTGCTGGCTTTCTGACGCCTCTGCTATGCCTCTGCTGACTCTCTGACGCCTCTGCTGGCTCTCTGACGCCTCAGCTAGGCCTCTGCTGGCTTTCTGACGCCTCTGCTGGCTCTCTGACGCCTCTGCTAGGCCTCTGCTGGCTCTCTGTCGCGTCTGCTAGGCCTCTGCTGACTCTCTGACGCCTCTGCTGGCTCTCTGACGCCTCTGCTAGGCCCTCTGCTGGCTCTCTGACGCCTCTGCTTGGCCTCTGCTGGCTCTCTGACGCCTCTGCTGGCTCTCTGACGCCTCTGCTAGGCCTCTGCTGGCTTTCTGACGCCTCTGCTGGCTCTCTGACGCCTCTGCTAGGCCTCTGCTGGCTCTCTGTCGCGTCTGCTAGGCCTCTGCTGACTCTCTGACGCCTCTGCTGGCTCTCTGACGCCTCTGCTAGGCCTCTGCTGGCTCTCAGACGCCTCTGCTAGGCCTCTGCTGGCTCTCTGTCGTCTCTGCTAGGCCTCTGCTAGCTTTCTGACGCCTCTGCTGGCTCTCTGACGCCTCTTCTAGGCCTCTGCTGGCTTTCTGACGCCTATGCTAGGCCTCTGCTGGCTCTCTGACGCCTCTGCTAGGCCTCTGCTGGCTTTCTGACGCCTCTGCTAGCTCTCTGCTGACTCTCTGACGCCTCTGCTGGCTCTCTGACGCCTCTGCTAGGCCTCTGCCGCCGCTGCGCCGTCTACCGTTCCGGCTTGTGGCCGCCCTTTGTATAGACAACCGGCCGCTGCCCCAGCAGCCAACACTTGGCCTCAGCTGCTGGGTCTCAGCCGCCTCTGCCGCCGATGTGCCGACTACGGGTCCGGCTTGTGTCCGCCCTCCTGACGCCCAACCATTCACTACCCCTGCAGCCATCACTTGGCCTCAGCTGCTGCGCCTCTGTCCGTCTTGTGTCCGCCCTCCTGGCGCCCAACCCCCCGCTACCACTGCAACCATCACTTGGTCTCAGGTGCTGGGCCTCTGCCGCCGCTGCGCCGACTACTGGTCCGGCTTGTGTCCGCCCTCCTTGCGCCCAACCCCCCGCTACCCCAGCAGCCATCACTTGGCCGCCTCTACTGGGCCTCAGCCGTCTCTGCTGGGCCTCTGCCGCCTCTGCTTGGCCTCTGCCGCCTCTACTGGAGTTCTGCGCCGCTGCTGGGCCTCTGCCGCCGCTGCGCCGACTACTGGTTCGGCTTGTGTCCGCCCTCCTGACGCCCAACCCTTCGCTACCCCTGCAGCCATCACTTGGCCTTAGCTGCTGCGCCTCTGTCCGGCTTGTGTTCGCACTCCTGGCGCCCAACCCCCTACCCCTGCAGCCATCATTTGGCCGCCTCTACTGGGCCTCATCCGCCTCTGCCGCCTCTACTGGGGTTCTGCCGCCGCTGCTGGGACTCTGCCGCCGCTGCGCCGACTACTGGTCTGGCTTGTGTCCGCCATCCTGGCGCCCAAAACCCGCTACCCTGCAGCCATCACTTGGCCTCAGCTGCTGGGTCTCTGCCGCATTTGCTGGCCCTCTGCCGCCGCTGCATTGTCTACTGGTCCGGCTTGTGTCCGCCCTCCTGGCGCCCAACCCCCCGCTACCCCTGCAGCCATCACTTGGCCGCCGCTGCTGGGCCTCTGCCGCCGCTACGCCGTCTACCGTTCCGGCTTGTGGCCGCCCTTTATATAGACAACCGGCCGCTGCCCCAGCAGCCAACATTTGGCCTCAGCTGCTGGGCCTCTGCCGCCGCTGCTGGGCCTCTGCCGCCGGTGCTGGGTCTCAGCCGCCGCTGCGCCGACTACTGGTCCGGCTTGTGTCCGCCCTCCTGGCGCCCAACCCTTCGCTACCCCTGCAGCCATCACTTGGCCTCAGCTGCTGCGCCTCTGTCCGTCTTGTGTCCGCCCTCCTGGCGCCCAGCCCCCCGTTACCCATGCAGCCATCACTTGGCCGCCTCTACTGGGCCTCAGCCACCTCTGCTGGGCCTCAGCCACCTCTGCTGGGCCTCAGCCACCTCTGCTGGGCCTCTGCCGCCTCTGCTGGGCCTCTGCCGCCTCTACTGGAGTTCTGCAGCGCTGCTGGGACTCTGCCGCCGCTACGCCGACTACTGGTCCGTCTTGTGTCCGCCCTCCTGGCGCCCAACCCCCTACCCCTGCAGCCATCACTTGGCCACCGCTGTTGGGCCTCTGCCGCCGGTTCTGGGCCTCTGCCGCCGCTGCTGGGCCTCTGCAGCCGATGCGCCGTCTACCGTTCAGGCTTGTGGCCGCCCTTTATATAGACAACCGGCCGTTGCAGCCTATGCTGGGCCTCTGGTTCGGCTTGTGTCCGCCCTCCTGGCGCCCAACCCCGCGCTACCCCTGCAGCCATCACTTGGCCGCCTCTGCTGGGCTGCTGGGCCTCTGCCGCCGCTGCGCCGACTACTGCGCCGACTACTGGTCCGGCTTGTGTCCGCCCTCCTGGCGCCCAACCCCCTGTTACCCCTGCAGCCATCACTTGGCCGCCTCTGCTGGGCTGCTGGGCCTCTGCCGCCGCTGCGCCGACTACTGGTCCGGCTTGTGTCCGCCCTCCTTCGCTACGCCTGCAGCCATCACTTGGCCTTAGCTGCTGCAATTCTGTCCGGCCTGTGTCCGCCCTCCTGGCGCCCAGCCCCCTACCACTGCAGCCATCATTTGGCCGCCTCTACTGGGCCTCATCCACCTCTGCTGGGCCTCTGCCGCCGATGCGCCGTCTACCGTTCAGGGTTGTGGCCGCCCTTTATATAGACAACCGGCCGTTGCAGCCTATGCTGGGCCTCTGGTCCGGCTTGTGTCCGCCCTCCTGGCGCCAACCCCTCGCTACCCCAGCAGCCATCACTTGGCTTTATCTGCTGGGCCTCTGCCGCCGCTGCTGGGCCTTTGCTGGGCCTCTGCCGCCGCTGCTGGGTCTCAGCCGCCTCTGCTGGGCCTCAGCCGCCGCTGCGCCGACTACTGGTCCGGCTTGTGTCCGCCCTCCTGGCGCCCAACCCCCCGCTACCCCTGCAGCCATCACTTGGCCGCCTCTACTGGGCCTCAGCCGTCTCTGCTGGGCCTCTGCCGCCTCTGCGCCGTCTACCGTTCCGGATTGTGGCCGGCATTTTTATGCCCAGCCAGCCGCTGCCCCAGCAGCCAAAACTTGGCCACAGCTGCTGGGCCTCTGCCGCCGCTGCGCCGTCTACCGTTCCGGATTGTGGCCGCTATTTTTATTCCCAGCCAGCCGCTGCCCCAGCAGCAAATACTTGGCCTCAGCTGCTGGGCCCCTGCCGCCGCTGCGCAGACTACTGGTTCGGCTTGTGGCCGCCATTTTTATGCCCAACCGGCCGCTGCCCCAGCAGCAAACACTTGGCCTCAGCTTCTGGGCCCCTGCCGTCATTGCGCCGTCTACCGTTCCGGCTTGCGGCCGCCCTTTTTATGCACAACCGGCTGCTACCCCAGCAGACACCACTTGTCCTCATCTGCTGGGCCTCTACCGCCACTGCGCCGTCTACCGTTCCGACTTGTGGCCGCCCTTTTTATGCACAACTGGCCGCTTCTTCAGCAGCCAATACTTGGCCTCAGCTGCTGGGCCCCTGCCGCCGCTGCGCAGACTACTGGTTCGGCTTGTGGCCGCCATTTTTATGCCCAACCGGCCGCTGCCCCAGCAGCAAACACTTGGCCTCAGCTTCTGGGCCCCTGCCGTCATTGCGCCGTCTACCGTTCCGGCTTGCGGCCGCCCTTTTTATGCACAACCGGCTGCTACCCCAGCAGACACCACTTGTCCTCATCTGCTGGGCCTCTACCGCCACTGCGCCGTCTACCGTTCCGACTTGTGGCCGCCCTTTTTATGCACAACCGGCCGCTTCTTCAGCAGCCAATACTTGGCCTCAGCTGCTGGGCCCCTGCCACCGCTTCGCCGTCTACCGTTCCGGCTTGCGGCCGCCCTTTTTATGCACAACCGGCTGCTACCCCAGCAGACACCACTTGTCCTCAGCTGCTGGGCCTTTTCTGCCACTGCGCCGTCTACCGTTCCGACTTGTGGCCGCCCTTTTTATGCACAATCGGGCGCTGCGCCAGCAGCCATCACTTGGCCTCAGCTTCTGGGCCTCTGCCGCCGCTGCGCCGTCTACCGTTCCGGCTTGTGTCCGACCTTTTTATGCACAACCTCCCGCTACCCCTGCAGCCACCACTTGGCCTTAGCTGCTGGGCCTCTGCCGCCGCTGCGCCGTCTACCGTTCCGGATTGTGGCCGCTATTTTTATTCGCAGCCAGCCGCTGCCCCAGCAGCAAATACTTGGCTTCAGCTGCTGGGCCTCTGCCGCCGCTGCGCCGTCTACCGTTCAGTATTGTGGCTGCCCTTTATATGCCCAACCGGCCGCTGCCCCAGCAGCCACCACTTGGCCTTGGCTGCTAAGCCCCTGCCGCCGCTGCGCCGTCTACCGTTCCGGCTTGTGGCCGCCATTTTTATACCCAACTCGCAATTGCCCTAGCAGCCACCACTTGGCTTCAGCTGCTGGGCCGCTGCCGCCGTTGCGCCGTATACCGTTCAGTATTGTGGGTGCCCATTTTATAAACAACCGGCTGCTGCCCCAGCAGACACGACTTGTCCTCAGCTGCTGGCCCTCTGCCGTCACTGCGCCGTCTACCGTTCCGGCTTGTGGCCGCCCTTTTTATGCACAACCGGCTGCTGCTCCAGCAGCCAATACTTGGCCTCAGCTGCTGGGCCCCTGCCGCTTCGCCGTCTACCGGTCCGGCTTGCGGCCGCCCTTTTTATGCACAACCGGCTGCTACCCCAGCAGACACCACTTGTCCTCAGCTGCTGGGCCTCTGCCGCCGCTGCGCCGTCTACCGTTCCGGCTTGTGGCCGCCATTTTAATGCCCAACCCGCCGCTGCCCCAGCAGCCAGCACTTGGCCACAGGTGCTGGGCCTCTGCCGCCGCTGCGCCGTTTACCATTCCGGCTTGCAGCCGCCATTTTTATGCCCAACCGCAATTGCCCTAGCATCCACCACTTGGCCACAGCTGCTGGGCCTCTGCCGCCGCTGCGTCGCCTACCGTTCCGGCTTGTGGCCGCCATTTTTATGCCCAACCCGCAATTGCCCTAGCAGCCAACACTTGGCCTCAGCTTCTGGGCCCCTGCCGCCGCTGCGCCGTCTACCGTTCCGGCTTGTGGCCGCCATTTTTATGCACAACCGGCCGCTGCCCCAGCTGCCAAAACTTGGCCACAGCTGCAGGGCCTCTGCCGCCGCTGCGCCGAGTACTGGCCCGGCTTGTGTCAGCCCTCCTGGCGCCCAACCCCGCGCTACCTCATCAGCCACCACTTGGCCTCAGCTGCTGGGCCTCTGCCGCCGCTGCGCCGTCTACCGATCCGGCTTGTGGCCGCCATTTTTATGCCCAACCGAGCTGCTGGGCCTCTGCCGCCGCTGCGCCGTCTACCGATCCGGCTTGTGGCCGCCGTTTTTATGCCCATCCGGGTGCTGCCCCAGCAGCCACCACTTGGCCACAGCTGCTGGGCCTCTGCCGCCGCTGCGCCGACTACTGGTCCGGCTTGCGGCCGCCATTTTTATGCCCAACCGCAATTGCCCTAGCAGCCAACACTTGGTCTCAGCTTGTGGGACCCTGCCGCCGCTGCGCAATCTACCGCTCCGGCTTGTGGCCGCCATTTTTATGCACAACCGGCCGCTGCCCCAGCAGCCACCACTTGGCCACAGCTGCTGGGCCTCTGCCGCCGCTGCGTCGCCTACCGTTCCGGATTGTGGCCGCCATTTTTATGCCCAACCCGCCGCTGCCCCAGCAGCTAACACTTGGCCACAGGTGCTGGGCGTCTGCCGCCGCTGCGCCGTCTATCGTTCCGGCTTGCGGCCGCCATTTTTATGCCCAACCCGCAATTGCCCTAGCAGCCAACACTTGGCCTCAGCTTCTGGGCCCCTGCCGCCGCTGCGCCGTCTACCGTCCCGGCTTGTGGCCGCCATTTTTATGCACAACCGGCCGCTGCCCCAGCTGCCAAAACTTGGCCACAGCTGCTGGGTCTCTGCCACCGCTGCGCCGTTTACCGTTCCGGCTTGCGGCCGCCATTTGTATGCCCAACCGCAATTGCCCTAGCAGCCAACACTTGGCCTTAGCTGCTGGGCCTCTGCCGCCGCTGCGCCGTTTACCGTTCCGGCTTGCGGCCGCCATTTTTATGCCCAACCGCAATTGCCCTAGCAGCCAACACTTGGTCTCAGCTTGTGGGACCCTGCCACCGCTGCGCCGTCTATCGTTCCGGCTTGCGGCCGCCATTTTTATGCCCAACTCGCAATTGCCCTAGCAGCCACCACTTGGCTTCAGCTGCTGGGCCTCTGCCGCCGCTGCGCCGTATACCGTTCAGTATTGTGGCTGCCCTTTATATGCCCAACCAGCCGATGACCCAGCAGCCAACACTTGGCTTCAGCTGCTGGGCCTCTGCCGCCGCTGTGCCGTATACCGTTCCGGCTTGTGGCCGCCATTTTTATGCCCAACCGGCCGCTGCCCCAGCAGCCACCACTTGGCCTTAGCTGCTAAGCCCCTGCCGCCGCTGCGCCGTCTACCGTTCCGGCTTGTGGCCGCCATTTTTATACCCAACTCGCAATTGCCCTAGCAGCCACCACTTGGCTTCAGCTGCTGGGCCGCTGCCGCCGTTGCGCCGTATACCGTTCAGTATTGTGGGTGCCCTTTATATGCACAACCGGCCGCTGCCCCAGCAGCCTATACTTGACCTCAGCTGCTGGGCCCCTGCCGCCGCTTCGCCGTCTACCGTTCCGGCTTGTGGCCGCCCATTTTATGCACAACCGGCTGCTGCCCCAGCAGACACGACTTGTCCTCAGCTGCTGGCCCTCTGCCGTCACTGCGCCGTCTACCGTTCCGGCTTGTGGCCGCCCTTTTTATGCACAACCGGCTGCTGCTCCAGCAGCCAATACTTGGCCTCAGCTGCTGGGCCCCTGCCGCTTCGCCGTCTACCGTTCCGGCTTGCGGCCGCCCTTTTTATGCACAACCGGCTGCTACCCCAGCAGACACCACTTGTCCTCAGCTGCTGGGCCTCTGCCGCCGCTGCGCCGTCTACCGTTCCGGCTTGTGGCCGCCATTTTTATGCCCAACCGCAATTGCCCTAGCAGCCACCACTTGGCCACAGCTGCTGGGCCTCTGCCGCCGCTGCGTCGCCTACCGTTCCGGCTTGTGGTCGCCATTTTTATGCCCAACCCGCAATTGCCCTAGCAGCCAACACTTGGCCTCAGCTTCTGGGCCCCTGCCGCCGCTGCGCCGTCTACCGTTTCGGCTTGTGGCCGCCATTTTTATGCACAACCGGCTGCTGCCCCAGCTGCCAAAACTTGGCCACAGCTGCAGGGCCTCTGCCGCCGCTGCGCCGAGTACTGGCCCGGCTTGTGTCAGCCCTCCTGGCGCCCAACCCCGCGCTACCTCATCAGCCACCACTTGGCCTCAGCTGCTGGGCCTCTGCCGCCGCTGCGCCGTCTACCGATCCGGCTTGTGGCCGCCGTTTTTATGCCCAACCGAGCTGATGGGCCTCTGCCGCCGCTGCGCCGTCTACCGATCCGGCTTGTGGCCGCCGTTTTTATGCCCATCCGGGTGCTGCCCCAGCAGCCACCACTTGGCCACAGCTGCTGGGCCTCTGCCGCCGCTGGGCCTCTGCCGCCGCTGCGCCATCTACCGTTCCGGCTTGTGGCCGCCATTTTTATGCACAACCGCAATTGCCCTAGCAGCCAACACTTGGTCTCAGCTTGTGGGACCCTGCCACCGCTGCGCCGTCTATCGTTCCGGCTTGCGGCCGCCATTTTTATGCCCAACCCGCAATTGCCCTAGCAGCCAACACTTGGCCTCAGCTGCTGGGCCTCTGCCGCCGCTGTGCCGTATACCGTTCCGGCTTGTGGCCGCCATTTTTATGCACAACCGGCCGCTGCCCCAGCTGCCAAAACTTGGCCACAGGTGCTGGGCCTCTGTTGCCGCTGCGCCGACTACTGGTCCGGATTGTGGCCGCCATTTTTATGCCCAACTCTCAATTGCCCTAGCAGCCAACACTTGGTCTCAGCTTGTGGGACCCTGCCACCGCTGCGCCGTCTATCGTTCCGGCTTGCGGCCGCCATTTTTATGCCCAACCCGCAATTGCCCTAGCAGCCAACACTTGGCCTCAGCTGCTGGGCCTCTGCCGCCGCTGTGCCGTATACCGTTCCGGCTTGTGGCCGCCATTTTTATGCACAACCGGCCGCTGCCCCAGCTGCCAAAACTTGGCCACAGCTGCTGGGCCTCTGCTGCCGCTGCGCCGACTACTGGTCCGGATTGTGGCCGCCATTTTTATGCCCAACTCTCAATTGCCCTAGCAGCCAACACTTGGTCTCAGCTTGTGGGACCCTGCCACCGCTGCGCCGTCTATCGTTCCGGCTTGCGGCCGCCATTTTTATGCCCAACCCGCAATTGCCCTAGCAGCCAACACTTGGCCTCAGCTGCTGGGCCTCTGCCGCCGCTGTGCCGTATACCGTTCCGGCTTGTGGCCGCCATTTTTATGCACAACCGGCCGCTGCCCCAGCTGCCAAAACTTGGCCACAGCTGCTGGGCCTCTGCTGCCGCTGCGCCGACTACTGGTCCGGATTGTGGCCGCCATTTTTATGCCCAACTCTCAATTGCCCTAGCAGCCACCACTTGGCTTCAGCTGCTGGGCCTCTGCCGCCGCTGCGCCGTCTACCGTTCAGTATTGTGGCCGCCATTTTTATGCCCAACCGCAATTGCCCTAGCAGCCAACACTTGGTCTCAGCTTGTGGGACCCTGCCGCCGCTGCGCCGTCTACCGTTCCGGCTTGTGGCTGCCCTTTATATGCCCAACCGGCTGCTGCCCCAGCAGCCAACACTTGGCCTCAGCTTCTGGGCCCCTGCCGCCGCTGCGCCGTCTACCGTTCCGGCTTGTGGCCGCCATTTTTATGCACAACCGGCCGCTGCCCCAGCTGCCAAAACTTGGCCACAGCTGCTGGGCCTCTGCCGCCGCTGCGCCGACTAGTGGTCCGGCTTGCGGCCGCCATTTTTATGCCCAACCCGCAATTGCCCTAGCAGCCAACACTTGGCCTCAGCTGCTGGGCCTCTGCCGCCGCTGCTGGGCCTCTGCCGCCTCTGCTTGGCCTCTGCTGCCTCTACTGGAGTTCTGCGCCGCTGCTGGGCCTCTGCCGCCGCTGCGCCGACTACTGGTTCGGCTTGTGTCCGCCCTCCTGGCGCCCAACCCTTCGCTACCCCTGCAGCCATCACTTGGCCTTAGCTGCTGCGCCTCTGTCCGGCTTGTGTCCGCACTCCTGGAGCCCAACCCTCGCTACCACTGCAACCATCACTTGGTCTCAGGTGCTGGGCCTCTGCCGCCGCTGCGCCGACTACTGGTCCGGCTTGTGTCCGCCCTCCTTGCGCCCAACCCCCCGCTACCCCAGCAGCCATTACTTGGCCGCCTCTAATGGGCCTTAGCCGTCTCTGCTGGGCCTCTGCCGCCTCTGCTTGGCCTCTGCCGCCTCTACTGGAGTTCTGCGCCGCTGCTGGGCCTCTGCCGCCGCTGCGCCGACTACTGGTCCGGCTTGTGTCCGCCCTCCTTGCGCCCAACCCCCCGCTACCCCAGCAGCCATCACTTGGCCGCCTCTACTGGGCCTTAGCCGTCTCTGCTGGGCCTCTGCCGCCTCTGCTTGGCCTCTGCCGCCTCTACTGGAGTTCAGCGCCGCTGCTGGGCCTCTGCCGCCGCTGCGCCGACTACTGGTTCGGCTTGTGTCCGCCCTCCTGGCGCCCAACCCTTCGCTACCCCTGCAGCCATCACTGGGCCTTAGCTGCTGCGCCTCTGTCCGGCTTGTGTCCGCACTCCTGGCGCCCAACCCCCTACCCCTGCAGCCATCATTTGGCCGCTTCTGGGCCGCTTTGCTGGGCCTCTGCCGCCTCTGCTGCCTCTACTGGAGTTCTGCCGCCGGTTCTGGGCCTCTGCCGCCGCTGCTGGGCCTCTGCAGCCGATGCGCCGTCTACCGTTCAGGCTTGTGGCCGCCCTTTATATAGACAACCGGCCGTTGCAGCCTATGCTGGTCCTCTGGTCCGGCTTGTGTCCGCCCTCCTGGCGCCCAACCCCCCGCTACCCCTGCAGCCATCACTTGGCCGCCTCTGCTGGGCCTCTGCCGCCTCTACTGGAGTTTTGCCGCCTCTACTGGGGTTCTGCCGCCGCTGCTGGGACTCTGCCGCCGCTGCGCCGACTACTGGTCCGGCTTGTGTCCGCCCTCCTGGCGCCCAGCCCCCTACCACTGCAGCCATCATTTGGCCGCCTCTACTGGGCCTCTGCCGCCTCTGCTGGGCCTTTGCCGCCTCTACTGGGGTTCTGCCGCCGCTGCTGGGACTCTGCCGCCGCTGCGCCGACTACTGGTCCGGCTTGTGTCTGCCCTCCTGGCGCCCAACCCCCGCTACCCCGGCAACCATCACTTGGTCTCAGGTGCTGAGCCTCTGCCGCCTCTGCTGGGCCTCTGCCGCCTCTGCTGGGCCTCTGCCGCCGCTGCGCCGACTTCTCGTCCGGCTTGTGTCCGCCCTCCTGGCGCCCAACCCCCCGCTACCCATGCAGCTATCACTTGGCCGGCTCTACTGGGACTCAGCCGCCTCTGCTGGGCCTCTGCCGCCTCTGCTGGGCCTCTGCCGCCGCTGCGCCGACTACTGGTCCGGCTTGTGTCCGTCCTCCTGGCGCCCAACCCTTCGCTACCCCTGCAGCCATCACTTGGCCTCAGCTGCTGCGCCTCTGTCCGTCTTGTGTCCGCCCTCCTGGCGCCCAGCCCCCCGTTACCCATGCAGCCATCATTTGGCCGCCTCTACTGGGCCTCTGCCGCCTCTGCTGGGCCTCTGCCGCCTCTACTGGGCTTCTGCCGCCGCTGCTGGGACTCTGCCGCCGCTGCGCCGACTACCGTTACGGCTTGTGGCCGCCATTTTTATGCACAACCGGCTGGTGCCCCAGCAGGCAACACTTGGCCTCAGCTTCTGGGCCCCTGCCGCCGCTGCGCCGTCTACCGTTCCGGCTTGTGGCCGCCATTTTTATGCACAACCGGCCGCTGCCCCAGCTGCCCAAACTTGGCCACAGCTGCTGGGCCTCTGCCGCCGCTGCGCCGACTACGGGTCCGGCTTGTGTCCGCCCTCCTGGCGCCCAACCATTCACTACCCCTGCAGCCATCACTTGGGCTCAGCTGCTGCGCCTCTGTCCGTCTTGTGTCCGCCCTCCTGGCGCCCAACCCTCGCTACCACTGCAACCATCACTTGGTCTCAGGTGCTGGGACTCTGCCTCCGCTGCGCCGACTACTGGTCCGGCTTGTATCCGCCCTCCTGGCGCCCAACCCCCCGCTATCCGCAGCCATCACTTGGACTCCGCTGCTGGGTCTCTGCCGCCTCTGCTGGGCCTCTGCCGCCGCTGAATCGTCTAATGGTCCGGCTTGTGTCCGCCCTCCTGGCGCCCAACCCCCTGCTATTACTGCAGCCGTCACTTGGCCCCAGCTGATAGGCCTCTGCCGCCGCTGCTGGTGATCTGCCGACGCTGCGTCGAATACTGGTCCGGCTTGTGTCCGCCCTCCAAGCCCCCAACTCCCCGCTACCCCTGCAGCTATCACTTGGCCGCCTTTGCTGGGAATCTGCCGCCTCTGCTGGGTCTCAACCGCCTCTGCTGGGCCTCTGCCGCCGCTGCGCCGACTACGGGTCCGGCTTGTGTCCGTCCTCCTGGCGCCCAACCCCTCGCCACCCAAGCAGCCACCACTTGGCTTTATCTGCTGAGCCTCTGCCGTCGCTGCTGGGCCTCTGCCGCCTCTACTGGGGTTCTGCCGCCGCTGCTGGGACTGTGCCGCCGCTGCGCCGACTACTGGTCCGGCTTGTGTCCGCCATCCTGGCGCCCAAAACCCCGCTACCCTGCAGCCAACACTTGGCCGCAGCTGATGGGCCTCTGCCGCCGCTGTTGGGCCTCTGCCGCCGCTGTTGGGCCTCTGCCGCCCCTGCGCCGACTACTGGTCCGGCTTGTGTCCGCCCTCCTGGCGCCCAACCCTTCGCTACCCCTGCAGCCATCACTTGGCCTTAGCTGCTGCGATTCTGTCCGGCTTGTGTCCGCCCTCCTGGCGCCCAGCCCCTTACCACTGCAGCCATCAATTGGCCGCCTCTACTGGGACTCAGCCGCCTCTGCTGGGCCTCTGCTGGGCCTCTGCCGCCTCTACTGGGGTTCTGCCGTCGCTGCTGGGACTCTGCCGCCGCTGCGCCGACTACTGGTCCGGCTTGTATCCGCCCTCCTGCCCAACCCCCCGCTATCCTGCAGCCATCACTTGGACTCAGCTGCTGGGTCTCTGCCGCCTCTGCTGGGCCTCTGCCGCCGCTGAATCGTCTAATGGTCCGGCTTGTGTCCGCCCTCCTGGCGCCCAACCCCCTGCTACCACTGCAGCCGTCACTTGGCCTCAGCTGATAGGCCTCTGCCGCCGCTGCTGGTGATCCGATATCCTGCCGCTGCTGGTGATCTGCCGACGCTGCGTCGAATACTGGTCCGGCTTGTGTCCGCCCTCCAAGCCCTAAACTCCCCGCTACCCCAGCAGCCATCACTTGGCCACCACTGTTGGGCCTCTGCCGCCGGTTCTGGGCCTCTGCCGCCGCTGCTGGGCCTCTGCAGCCGATGCGCCGTCTACCGATCAGGCTTGTGGCCGCCCTTTATATAGACAACCGGCCGTTGCAGCCTATGCTGGGCCTCTGGTCCGGCTTGTGTCCGCCCTCCTGGCGCCCAACCCCTCGCTACCCCAGCAGCCATCACTTGGCTTTATCTGCTGGGCCTCTGCCGCCGCTGCTGGGCCTCTGCTGGGCCTCTGCCGCCTCTACTGGGGTTCTGCCGCCGCTGGGGACTGTGCCGCCGCTGCGCCGACTACTGGTCCGGCTTGTGTCCGCCATCCTGGCGCCCAAAACCCCGCTACCCCTGCAGCCATCACTTGGCCGCCTCTGCTGGCCCTCTGCCGCCTCTACTGGGATTTTGTCGCCGCTGCTGGGATTCTGCCGCCGCTCTGCCGACTACTGCGCCGACTACTGGTTTGGCTTGTGTCCGCCCTCCTGGTGCCCAACCCCCTGTTACCCCTGCAGCCATCACTTGGCCGCCTCTTCTGTGCTTCTGCCGCCTCTGCTAGGCCTCTGCCGCCGCTGCTTGGTCTCAGCTGCCTCTGCTGGGCCTCTGCAGCCGCTGCGCCGACTACGGGTCCGGCTTGTGTCCGCCCTCCTGGCGCCCAACCCCGCTCTACCCTGCAGCCATCACTTGGCCGCCGCTGCTGGGCCTCTGCCGCCGCTGCGCCGTCTACCGTTCCGTGTCCGCTCTCCTGGCGCCTAACCCCCCGCTACCCCAGCGGCTTGTGTCCGCCCTCCTGGCGCCCATCCCCGCTCTACCCTGCAGCCATCACTTGGCCGCCGCTGCTGGCCCTCTGCCGCCGCTGTGCCGACTACCGTTCCGGCTTGTGGCCGCCAGTTTTATGCACAACTGGCCGCTGCCTTAGCTGCCAAAACTTGGCCACAGCTACTGGGCCTCTGCCGCCGCTGCTGGCCCTCTGCCGCCGCTGCGCCGACTACCGTTCCGGCTTGTGGCCGCCATTTTTATGCCCAGCCAGCCGCTGCCCCAGCAGCCAAAACTTGGCCACAGCTGCTGGGCCTCTGCCGCCGCTGCGCCGTTTACCGTTCCGGCTTGTGGCCGCCATTTTTATGCCCAATCCGCCGCTGCCCCAGCAGCCAGCACTTGGCCGCAGCTGCTGGGCCCCTGCCGCCGCTTCCCCGTCTACCGTTCCGGCTTGTGGCCGCCCTTTTTATGCACAACCGGCTGCTGCCCCAGCAGACACGACTTGTTCTCAGCTGCTGGCCCTCTGCCGTCACTGCGCCGTCTACCGTTCCGGCTTGTGGCCGCCCTTTTTATGCACAACCGGCTGCTGCTTCAGCAGCCAATACTTGGCCTCAGCTGCTGGGCCCCTGCCGCCGCTTCGCCGTCTACCGTTCCGGCTTGCGGCCGCCATTTTTATGCACAACCGGCCGCTGCCCCAGCAGCCACCACTTGGCCACAGCTGCTGGGCCTCTGCCGCCGCTGCACCGTTTACCGTTTCGGCTTGCAGCCGCCATTTTTATGCCCAACCGCAATTGCCCAAGCAGCCAACACTTGGCCTCAGCTTTTGGAACCCTGCCGCCGCTGCGCCGTCTACCGTTCCGGCTTGTGGCCGCCATTTTTATACACAACCGGCCGCTGCCCCAGCAGCCACCACTTGGCCACAGCTGCTGGGCCTCTGCCGCCGCTGCGTCGCCTACCGTTCCGGCTTGTGGCCGCCATTTTTATGCCCAACCCGCAATTGCCCTAGCAGCAAACACTTGGCCTCAGCTTCTGGGCCCCTGCCGCCGCTGCGCCGTCTACCGTTCCGGCTTGTGGCCGCCATTTTTATGCACAACCGGCTGCTGCCCCAGCTGCCAAAACTTGGCCACAGCTGCAGGGCCTCTGCCGCCGCTGCGCCGAGTACTGGCCCGGCTTGTGTCAGCCCTCCTGGCGCCCAACCCCGCGCTACCTCATCAGCCACCACTTGGAATCAGCTGCTGGGCCTCTGCCGCCGCTGCGCCGTCTACCGATCCGGCTTGTGGCCGCCGTTTTTATGCCCATCCGGGTGCTGCCCCAGCAGCCACCACTTGGCCACAGCTGCTGGGCCTCTGCCGCCGCTGCGCCGTCTACCGTTCCGGCTTGTGGCCGCCATTTTTATGCACAACCGGCCGCTGCCCCAGTAGCCACCACTTGTCCGCAGTTGCTGGGCCTCTGCCGCCGCTGCGCCGACTACTGCTCCGGCTTGTGGCCGCCATTTTTATGCCCAACCGGCCGCTGCCCCAGCAGCCACCACTTGGCCACAGCTGCTGGGCCTCTGCCGCCGCTGCGTCGCCTACCGTTCCGGCTTGTGGCCGCCATTTTTATGCCCAACCCGCAATTGCCCTAGCAGCCAACACTTGGCCTCAGCTTCTGGGCCCCTGCCGCCGCTGCGCAGTCTACCGTTCCGGCTTGTGGCCGCCATTTTTATGCACAACCGGCCGCTGCCCCAGCTGCCAAAACTTGGCCACAGCTGCAGGGCCTCTGCCGCCGCTGCGCCGAGTACTGGCCCGGCTTGTGTCAGCCCTCCTGGCGCCCAACCCCGCGCTACCTCATCAGCCACCACTTGGAATCAGCTGCTGGGCCTCTGCCGCCGCTGCGCCGTCTACCGATCCGACTTGTGGCCGCCGTTTTTATGCCCAACCGAGCTGCTGGGCCTCTGCCGCCGCTGCGCCGTCTACCGTTCCGGCTTGTGGCCGCCATTTTTATGCACAACCGGCCGCTGCCCCAGCAGCCACCACTTGTCCGCAGTTGCTGGGCCTCTGCCGCCGCTGCGCCGACTACTGGTCCGGCTTGTGGCCGCCATTTTTATGCCCAACCGGCCGCTGCCCCAGCAGCCAACACTTGGCCACAGATGCTGGGGCTCTGCTGCCGCTGCGCTGCCTACCGTTCCGGCAAATGGCCGGCATTTTTATGCCCAACCCGCCGCTGCCCCAGCAGCCAGCACTTGGCCACAGGTGCTGGGCCTCTGCCGCCGCTGCGCCGTTTACCGTTCCGGCTTGCGGCCGCCATTTTTATGCCCAACCGCAATTGCCCTAGCAGCCAACACTTGGTCTCAGCTTGTGGGACCCTGCCGCCGCTGCGCCGTCTACCGTTCCGGATTGTGGCCGCCATTTTTATGCCCAACCGGAATTGCCCTAGCAGCCACCACTTGGCTTCAGCTGCTGGGCCTCTGCCGCCGCTGCGCCGTCTACCGTTCCGGCTTGTGGCCGCCATTTTTATGCACAACCGGCCGCTGCCCCAGTTGCCAAAACTTGGCCACAGCTGCAGGGCCTCTGCCGCCGCTGCGCCGAGTACTGGCCCGGCTTGTGTCAGCCCTCCTGGCGCCCAACCCCGCGCTACCTCATCAGCCACCACTTGGAATCAGCTGCTGGGCCTCTGCCGCCGCTGCGCCGTCTACGATCCGACTTGTGGCCGCCGTTTTTTCCCAACCGGGGTTTTGGGCCTCTGCCGCCGCTGCGCCGTCTACCGATCCGGCTTGTGGCCGCCGTTTTTATGCCCAACCGGGCTGCCCCAGCAGCCACCACTTGGCCACAGCTGCTGGGCCTCTGCCGCCGCTGCGCCGTCTACCGTTCCGGCTTGTGGCCGCCATTTTTATGCACCAACCCGGCCGCTTGGCCCCAGCAGCACACCACTTGCTTTTGGGCCTCTGCCGCCGCTGCGCCGACTACTTGTCCGGCTTGTGGCCGCCATTTTTATGCCCAACCGGCCGCTGCCCCAGCAGCCACCACTTGGCCTCAGCTGCTGGGCCTCTGCCGCCGCTGCGCCGTCTACCGTTCCGGCTTGTGGCCGCCATTTTTATGCCCAACCCGCCGCTGCCCCAGCAGCCAACACTTGGCCTCAGCTGCTGGGCCCCTGCCGCCGCTGCGCCGTCTACCGTTCCGGCTTGTGGCCGCCATTTTTATGCACAACCGGCCGCTGCCCCAGCAGCCAAAACTTGGCCACAGCTGCTGGGCCTCTGCCGCCGCTGCGCCGCCGTACTGGCCTTCCGGCTTGTGGCCGCCCTTTTTGTGCCCAACCCCGCGCTACCCCTGCAGCCAACACTTGGCCTTAGCTGCTGGGCCTCTGCCGCCGCTGCGCCGTCTACCGTTCCGGATTGTGGCCGCCATTTTTATGCACAACCGGCTGCAGACCCCAGCAGCCACCACTTGTCCCCAGCTGCTAGGCCCCTGCCGCCGCTGCGCCGTCTACCGTTCCGGCTTGTGACCGCCATTTTTATGCCCAACTCGCAATTGCCCTAGCACCCACCACTTGGCTTCAGCTGCTGGGCCTCTGCCGCCGCTGGGCCGTCTACCGTTCAGTATTGTGGCTGCCCTTTATATGCCCAACCAGCCGATGACCCAGCAGCCAACACTTGGCCTCAGCTGCTGGGCCTCTGCCGCCGTTGCGCCGTATACCGTTCAGTATTGTGGGTGCCCTTTATATGCACAACCGGCCGCTGCCCCAGCAGCCAATACTTTGCCTCAGCTGCTGGGCCCCTGACGCCGCTTCGCCGTCTACCGTTCCGGCTTGTGGCCGCCCTTTTTATGCACAACCGGCCGCTGCCCCAGCAGACACGACTTGTCCTCAGCTGCTGGCCCTCTGCCGTCACTGCGCCGTCTACCGTTCCGGCTTGTGGCCGCCCTTTTTATGCACAACCGGCTGCTGCTCCAGCAACCAATACTTGGCCTCAGCTTTTGGGACCCTGACGCCGCTGCGCCGTCTACCGTTCCGGCTTGTGGCCGCCATTTTTATGCACAACCCGCAATTGCCCTAGCAGCCAACACTTGGCCTCAGCTTCTGGGCCCCTGCCGCCGCTGCGCCGTCTACCGTTCCGGCTTGTGGCCGCCATATTTATGCACAACCGGCTGCTGCCCCAGCTGCCAAAACTTGGCCACAGCTGCAGGGCCTCTGCCGCCGCTGCGCCGAGTACTGGCCCGGCTTGTGTCAGCCCTCCTGGCGCCCAACCCCGCGCTACCTCATCAGCCACCACTTGGCCTCAGCTGCTGGGCCTCTGCCGCCGCTGCGCCGTCTACCGATCCGGCTTGTGGCCGCCGTTTTTATGCCCAACCGAGCTGCTGGGCCTCTGCCGCCGCTGCGCCTACTACCGATCCGGCTTGTGGCCGCCGTTTTTATGCCCAACCCGCAATTGCCCTAGCAGCCAACACTTGGCCTCAGATTCTGGGCCCCTGCCGCCGCCGCGCCGTCTACCGTTCCGGCTTGTGGCCGCCATTTTTATGCCCAACCCGCCGCCGCCCCAGCAGCAACCACTTGGCCACAGCTGCTGGGCCTCTGCCGCCGCTCGCTGGGCCTTTGCCCTCCTGGCGCCCACCCTGCGCCGCCGCTGCGCCACTTGCCTCACCGTTCCGGCTTGTGGCCGCCATTTTTATGCACAACCGGCCGCTGCCCCAGCTGCCAAAACTTGGCCACAGCTGCTGGGCCTCTGCCGCCGCTGCGCCTACTACCGATCCGGCTTGTGGCCGCCGTTTTTATGCCCAACCCGCAATTGCCCTAGCAGCCAACACTTGGCCTCAGATTCTGGGCCCCTGCCGCCGCCGCGCCGTCTACCGTTCCGGCTTGTGGCCGCCATTTTTATGCCCAACCCGCCGCCGCCCCAGCAGCAACCACTTGGCCACAGCTGCTGGGCCTCTGCCGCCGCTGGGCCTCTGCCGCCGCTGCGCCGTCTACCGTTCCGGCTTGTGGCCGCCATTTTTATGCACAACCGGCCGCTGCCCCAGCAGCCACCACTTGTCCGCAGTTGCTGGGCCTCTGCCGCTGCTGCGCCGACTACTGGTCCGGCTTGTGGCCGCCATTTTTATGCCCAACCGGCCGCTGCCCCAGCAGCCAACACTTGGCCACAGATGCTGGGGCTCTGCTGCCGCTGCGCTGCCTACCGTTCCGGCATGTGGCCGGCATTTTTCTGCCCAACCCGCCGCTGCCCCAGCAGCCAGCAATTGGCCACAGGTGCTGGGCCTCTGCCGCCGCTGCGCCGTTTACCGTTCCGGCTTACGGCCGCCAGTTTTATGCCCAACCGCAATTGCCCTAGCAGCCAACACTTGGCCTCAGGTGCTGGGCCTCTGCCGCCGCTGCGCTGTCTACCGTTCCGGCTTGTGGCCGCCATTTTTATGCCCAACCGGCCGCTGCCCTAGCAGCCAGCACTTGGCCACAGATTCTGGGCCCCTGCCGCCGCTGCGCCGTTTACCGTTCCGGCTTGCGGCCGCCTTTTTTATGCCCAACCCGCAATTGCCCTAGCAGCTTATGGGCCCCTGCCGCCGCTGCGCCGTCTACCGTTCCGGCTTGTGGCCGCCATTTTTATGCACAACCGGCCGCTGCCCCAGCTGCCAAAACTTGGCCACAGCTGCTGGGCCTCTGCCGCCGCTGCGCCGACTACTGGTCCGGCTTGTGTCAGCCCTCCTGGCGCCCAACCCCGCGCTACCTCATCAGGCACCACTTGGCCTCAGCTGCTGGGCCTCTGCCGCCGCTGCGCCGTCTACCGTTCCGGCTTGTGGCTGCCCTTTTTATGCCCAACCGGCTGCTGCCCCAGCGGCCAACACTTGGCCTCAGCTGCTGGGCCTCTGCCGCCGTTGTGCCGTCTACCGTTCCGGATTGTGGCCGCCATTTTTATGCCCAATCGCAATTGCCCTAGCAGCCAACACTTGGCCTCAGCTTGTGGGACCCTGCCGCCGCTGCGCCGTTTACCGTTCCGGCTTGTGGCCGCCATTTTTATGCCCAACCGCAATTGCCCTAGCAGCCAACACTTGGCCTTAGCTGCTGGGCCTCTGCCGCCGCTGCGCCGTTTACCGTTCCGGCTTGCGGCCGCCATTATTATGCCCAACCGCAATTGCCCTAGCAGCCAACACTTGGTCTCAGCTTGTGGGACCCTGCCGCCGCTGCGCCGTCTACCGTTCCGGCTTGCGGCCGCCATTTTATGCCCAACTCGCAATTGCTCTAGCAGCCAACACTTGGCCTCAGCTGCTGGGCCTCTGCCGCCGCTGCGCCGTATACCGTTCCGGCTTGTGGTCGCCATTTTTATGCACAACCGGCCGCTGCCCCAGCTGCCAAAACTTGGCCACAGCTGCTGGGCCTCTGCCGCCGCTGCGCCGACTACTGGTCCGGCTTGTGGCCGCCATTTTATGCCCAACTCTCAATTGCCCTAGCAGCCACCACTTGGCTTCAGCTGCTGGGCCTCTGCCGCCGCTGCGCCGTCTACCGTTCAGTATTGTGGCTGCCCTTTATATGCCCAACCGGCTGATGCCCCAGCAGCCAACACTTGGCCTCAGCTGCTGGGCCTCTGCCGCCGCTGTGCCGTATATCGTTCCGGCTTGTGGCCGCCATTTTTATGCCCAACCGGCCGCTGCCCCAGCAGCCACCACTTGGCCTTAGCTGCTAGGCCCCTGCCGCCGCTGCGCCGTCTACCGTTCAGTATTGTGGCTGCCCTTTATATGCATAACCGGCCACTGCCCCAGCAGCCAATACTTGGCCTCAGCTGCTGGACCCCTGCCGCCGCTTCGCCGTCTACCGTTCCGGCTTGTGGCCGCCCTTTTTATGCACAACCGGCTGCTGCCCCAGCAGCCACCACTTGGCCTCAGCTTCTGGGCCTCTGCCGCCGCTGCGCCGACTTCTGGTCCGGCTTGTGGCCGCCCTTTTTATGGCGCCCAACCCCCCGCTACCCAAGCAGCCATCACTTGGCCTCAGCTGGTGGGCCTATGCCGCCGCTGCGCCGTCTACTGTTCCGGCTTGTGGCCACCCATTTTTATGCCCAACCGGCTGCTGCCCCAGCAGCCACCACTTGGCCTCAGCTTCTGGGCCTCTGCCGCCGCTGCGCCGACTTCTGGTCCGGCTTATGGCCGCCCTTTTATGCGCCAAGCCCGCAATTGCCCTAGCAGCCACCACTTGGCCTCAGCTGCTGGGCCCCTGCCGCCACTGCGCCGTCTACCGTTCCGGCTTGTGGCCGCCCTTTTTATGCACAACCGGCTGCTACACCAGCAGACACCACTTGTCCTCAGCTGCTGGGCCTCTACCGCCACTGCGCCGTCTACCGTTCCGGCTTGTGGCCGCCCTTTTTATGGACAACCGGCCTGCCAGCAGCCAAACTTGGCCTCAGCTGCTGGGCCTCTGCCGCTGCGCCGTCCTACCGTTGGTCCGCCCGCCTTGGCGCCCAACCCCTCGCTACCCCAGCAGCCATCACTTGGCTTTATCTGCTGGGCCTCTGCCGCCTCTGCTGGGCCTCTGCCGCCTCTACTGGGGTTCTGCCGCCGCTGCTGGGACTGTGCCGCCGCTGCGCCGACTACGGGTCCGGCTTGTGTCCGCCATCCTGGCGCCCAAAACCCCGCTACCCTGCAGCCATCACTTGGCCTCAGCTGGTGGGCTTCTGCCGCCTCTGCCGCCGCCGCTCGTTGGCCTCTGCCGCCGCTGTACTGGGCCTATGCCGCCGATGCGCCAGCTACCGTTCAGGCTTGTGGCCGCCCTTTATTAGACAACCGGCCGTGCTGCCTACCGCTGGGCCTCTGGTCCGGCTTGTGTCCGCCCTCCTGGCGCCCAACCCCTCGCTACCCCATCAGCCATCACTTGGCCTTAGCTGCTGGGCCTCTGCCGCCGCTGCGCCGACTACCGTTCCGGCTTGTGGCCGCCATTTTTATGCACAACCGGCCGCTGCCCTAGCAGCCAAAACTTGGCCACAGCTACTGGGCCTCTGCCGCCGCTGCGCCGTTTACTGTTCCGTGTGCCGCCCTCCTGGCGCCTAACCCCCGCTACCCCAGCAGCCATCACTTGGCCGCCTCTGCTGGGCCTCTGCCGCTGCCTCTACTGGGGTTTTGTCGCCGCTGCTGGGATTCTGCCGCCGCTCTGCCGACTACTGGTCCGGCTTGTGTCCGCCCTCCTGGCGCCCAACCCCCTGTTACCCCTGCACCCATCACTTGGCCGCCTCTGCTGGGCTTCTGCCGCCTCTGCTGGGCCTCTGCGCCGCTGCTTGGTCTCAGCCGCCTTGCTCATACCTCTGCCGGGCCTCTGCCGCCGCTGCGCCGACTACGGGTCCGGCTTGTGTCCGCCCTCCTGGCGCCCAACCCCGCTCTACCCCTGCAGCCATCACTTGGCCTCAGCTGGGCTTCTGCGCTGCCCCCTGCTGCCGCCGCTGCGCCGTCTACCGTTCCGGCTAGCGGCCGCCCTTTTTATGCACAACCGGCTGTTACCCCAGCAGACACCACTTGTCCTCAGCTGCTGGGCCTCTGCTGCCACTGCGCAGTCTACCGTTCCGACTTGTGGCCGCCCTTTTTATGCACAACCGGCCGCTGCCCAAGCAGCCAACACTTGGCCTCAGCTGCTGGGCCTCTGCCGCCGCTGCGCCGTCTACCGTTCCGGCTTGTGGCCGCCCTTTTTGTGCCCAACCCCCGCTACCCCTGCAGCCACCACTTGGCCTTAGCTGCTGGGCCTACTACCGATCCGGCTTGTGGCCGCCGTTTTTATGCCCAACCCGCAATTGCCCTAGCAGCCAACACTTGGCCTCAGATTCTGGGCCCCTGCCGCCGCCGCGCCGTCTACCGTTCCGGCTTGTGGCCGCCATTTTTATGCCCAACCCGCCGCCGCCCCAGCAGCAACCACTTGGCCACAGCTGCTGGGCCTCTGCCGCCGCTGGGCCTTTGCCGCCGCTGGGCCTCTGCCGCCGCTGCGCCGTCTACCGTTCCGGCTTGTGGCCGCCATATTTATGCACAACCGGCTGCTGCCCCAGCTGCCAAAACTTGGCCACAGCTGCAGGGCCTCTGCCGCCGCTGCGCCGAGTACTGGCCCGGCTTGTGTCAGCCCTCCTGGCGCCCAACCCCGCGCTACCCCTACATCATTTGGCCGCCGATGCTGGGCTCTGCTGCCGCTGCGCTGCCTACCGTTCCGGCTTGTGGCCGCCATTTTTATGCACAACCGGCCGCTGCCCCAGCTGCCAAAAACTTGGCCACAGCTGCTGGGCCTCTGCCGCCGCTGCGCCTACTACCGATCCGGCTTGTGGCCGCCATTTTTATGCCCAACCCGCAATTGCCCTAGCAGCCAACACTTAGCCTCAGATTCTGGGCCCCTGCCGCCGCTGCGCCGTCTACCGTTCCGGCTTGTGGCCGCCATATTTATGCACAACCGGCTGCTGCCCCAGCTGCCAAAACTTGGCCTCAGCTGCTGGGCCTCTGCCGCCGCTGCGCCTACTACCGATCCGGCTTGTGGCCGCCGTTTTTATGCCCAACCCGCAATTGCCCTAGCAGCCAACACTTGGCCTCAGATTCTGGGCCCCTGCCGCCGCCGCGCCGTCTACCGTTCCGGCTTGTGGCCGCCATTTTTATGCCCAACCCGCCGCCGCCCCAGCAGCAACCACTTGGCCACAGCTGCTGGGCCTCTGCCGCCGCTGGGCCTCTGCCGTCGCTGCGCCGTCTACCGTTCCGGCTTGTGGCCGCCATTTTTATGCACAACCGGCCGCTGCCCCAGAAGCCACCACTTGTCCGCAGTTGCTGGGCCTCTGCCGCCACTGCGCCGACTACTGGTCCGGCTTGTGGCCGCCATTTTTATGCCCAACCGGCCGCTGCCTCAGCAGGCAACACTTGGCCACAGATGCTGGGGCTCTGCTGCTGCTGCGCTGCCTACCGTTCCGGCATGTGGCCGGCATTTTTCTGCCCAACCCGCCGCTGCCCCAGCAGCCACCACTTGGCCACAGCTGCTGGGCCTCTTCCGCCTCTGCGTCGCCTACCGTTCCGGATTGTGGCCGCCATTTTTATGCCCAACCCGCCGCTGCCCCAGCAGCTAACACTTGGCCACAGGTGCTGGGCGTCTGCTGCCGCTGCGCTGCCTACCGTTCCGGCATGTGGCCGGCATTTTTCTGCCCAACCGGCCGCTGCCCCAGCAGCCAGCACTTGGCCACAGGTGCTGGGCCTCTGCCGCCGCTGCGCCGTTTACCGTTCCGGCTTGCGGCCGCCATTTTTATGCCCAACCCGCAATTGCCCTAGCAGCCAACACTTGGCCTCAGCTTCTGGGCCCCTGCCGCCGCTGCGCCGTCTACCGTTCCGGCTTGTGGCCGCCATTTTTATGCACAAGCGGCCGCTGCCCCAGCTGCCAAAACTTGGCCACAGCTTCTGGGCCTCTGCCGCCGCTGCGCCGACTACTGGTCCGGCTTGTGTCAGCCCTCCTGGCGCCCAACCCCGCGCTACCTCATCAGGCACCACTTGGCCTCAGCTGCTGGGCCTCTGCCGCCGCTGCGCCGTCTACCGTTCAGTATTGTGGCTGCCCTTTATATGCCCAATCGGCTGCTGCCCCAGCGGCCAACACTTGGCCTCAGCTGCTGGGCCTCTGCCGCCGCTGAGCCGTCTACCGTTCCGGCTTGTGGCCGCAATTTTTATGCACAACCGGCCACTGCCCCAGCAGCCACCACTTGGCCACAGCTGCTGGGTCTCTGCCACCGCTGTGCCGTTTACCGTTCCGGCTTGCGGCCGCCATTTTCATGCCCAACCGCAATTGCCCTAGCAGCCAACACTTGGCCTTAGCTGCTGGGCCTCTGCCGCCGCTGCGCCGTTTACCGTTCCGGCTTGCGGCCGCCATTATTATGCCCAACCGCAATTGCCCTAGCAGCCAACACTTGGTCTCAGCTTGTGGGACCCTGCCGCCGCTGCGCCGTCTATCGTTCCGGCTTGCGGCCGCCATTTTATGCCCAACTCGCAATTGCTCTAGCAGCCAACACTTGGCCTCAGCTGCTGGGCCTCTGCCGCCGCTGCGCCGTCTACCGTTCCGGCTTGTGGCCACCCATTTTATGAACAATCGGCCGCTGCGCCAGCAGTCATCAAGTGGCCTCAGCTGCTGGGCCTCTGCCGCCGACTACTGGTCCGGCTTGTGTCAGCCCTTCTGGCGCCCAGCCCCAAGCTACCCCATCAGCACCACTTGGCCTCAGCTGCTGGGCCCCTGCCGTCACTGCGCCGTCTACCGTTCCGGCTTGCGGCCGCCCTTTTTATGCACAACCGGCTGCTACCCCAGCAGACACCACTTGTCCTCATCTGCTGGGCCTCTACCGCCACTGCGCCGTCTACCGTTCCGACTTGTGGCCGCCCTTTATATAGACAACCGGCCGTTGCAGCCTATGCTGGGCCTCTGGTCCGGCTTGTGTCCGCCCGCCTGGCGCCCAACCCCTCGCTACTCCAGCAGCCATCACTTGGCTTTATCTGCTGGGCCTCTGCCGCCGCTGCTGGGCCTCTGCCGCCTCTACTGGGGTTCTGCCGCCGCTGCTGGGACTGTGCCGCCGCTGCGCCGACTACTGGTCCGGCTTGTGTCCGCCATCCTGGCGCCCAAAACCCCGCTACCCTGCAGCCAACACTTGGCCGCAGCTGGTGGGCTTCTGCCGCCTCTGCCGCCGCTGCTGGGCCTCTGCCGCCGATGCGCCGTCTACCGTTCAGGCTTGTGGCCGCCCTTTATATAGACAACCGGCCGTTGCAGCCTATGCTGGGCCTCTGGTCCGGCTTGTGTCCGCCCTCCTGGCGCCCAACCCCTCGCTACCCCATCAGCCATCACTTGGCTTTATCTGCTGGGCCTCTGCCGCCGCTGCGCCGACTACCGTTCCGGCTTGTGGCCGCCAGTTTTATGCACAACCGGCCGCTGCCCAGCTGCCAAAACTTGGCCAAAGCTACTGGGCCTCTGCCGCCGCTGCGCCGTTTACTGTTCCGTGTCCGCCCTCCTGGCGCCTAACCCCCCGCTACCCCTGCAGCCATCACTTGGCCGCCTCTGCTGGGCCTCTGCCGCCTCTACTGGGGTTTTGTCGCCGCTGCTGGGATTCTGCCGCCGCTCTGCCGACTACTGGTCCGGCTTGTGTCCGCCCTCCTGGCGCCCAACCCCCTGTTACCCCTGCACCCATCACTTGGCCGCCTCTGCTGGGCTTCTGCCGCCTCTGCTGGGCCTCTGCCGCCGCTGCTTGGTCTTAGCCGCCTCTGCTGGGCCTCTGCCGGGCCTCTGCCGCCGCTGCGCCGACTACGGGTCCGGCTTGTGTCCGCCCTCCTGGCGCCCAACCCCGCTCTACCCTGCAGCCATCACTTGGCCGCCGCTGCTGGGCCTCTGCCGCTGCTGCTGGCCCTCTGCCGCCGCTGCGCCGTCTACCGTTCCGGCTAGCGGCCGCCCTTTTTATGCACAACCGGCTGTTACCCCAGCAGACACCACTTGTCCTCAGCTGCTGGGCCTCTGCTGCCACTGCGCAGTCTACCGTTCCGACTTGTGGCCGCCCTTTTTATGCACAATCGGCCGCTGCGCCAGCAGCCATCACTTGGCCTCAGCTGCTGGGCCTCTGCCGCCGCTGCGCCGTCTACCGTTCCGGCTTGTGTCCGCCCTCCTGGCGCCCAACCCCCCGCTACCCCTGCAGCCACCACTTGGCCTTAGCTGCTGGGCCTCTTCCGCCGCTGCGCCGTCTACCGTTCCGGCTTGTGGCCGCCCTTTTTATGCACAACCGGCTGCTGCCCCAGCAGACACGACTTGTCCTCAGCTGCTGGCCCTCTGCCGTCACTACGCCGTCTACCGTTCCGGCTTGTGTCCGCCCTCCTGGCGCCCAACCCCCCGCTACCCCTGCAGCCACCACTTGGCCTTAGCTGCTGGGCCTCTGCCGTCACTGCGCCGTCTACCGTTCCGGCTTGTGGGCCCCGCTTTTTTATGCACAACCGGCTGCTGCCCCGGCTGCTGCTCCAGCAGCCAACACTTGGCCTCAGCTTTTGGGACCCTGCCGCCGCTGCGCCGTCTACCGTTCCGGCTTGTGGCCGCCATTTCTATAGCCCAACCCCAATTGCCCCTGCAGCCACCACTTGGCCTTCAGCTGCTGGGCCTCTGCCGCCGCTGCGCCGTCTACCGTTCCGGCTTGTGGCCGCCCTTTTTATGCACAACCGGCTGCTACCCCAGCAGACACGACTTGTTCTCAGCTGCTGGGCCTCTGCCGTCACTGCGCCGTCTACCGTTCCGGCTGCCCCTTTTTATGGCAACCGCCGCTGCCCCAGCAGACACGACTTGTCCTCAGCTGCTGGCCCTCTGCCGTCACTTGGCCTCTACCGTTCCGGCTGCGCCCTCCTGGCCCCCCCCGCTACCCCTGCAGCCACCACTTGGCCGGCTGCTGGGCCTGTGCCGCCGCTCTTCTACCGTTCCGGCTTGTGGCCGCCCTTTTTATGCACAACCGGCTGCTACCCCAGCAGACACGACTTGTTCTCAGCTGCTGGGCCTCTGCCGTCACTGCGCCGTCTACCGTTCCGGCTTGTGGCCGCCCTTTTTATGCACAATCGGCCGCTGCGCCAGTAGCCATCACTTGGCCTCAGCTGCTGGGCCTCTGCCGCCGCTGCACCGTTTACCGTTCCGGCATGCGGCCGCCATTTTTATGCCCAACCGCAATTGCCCTAGCAGCCAACACTTGGTCTCAGCTTGTGGGACCCTGCCGCCGCTGCGCCGTCTATCGTTCCGGCTTGCGGCCGCCATTTTTATGCCCAACCGGCCGCTGCCCCATCATCCACCACTTGGCCACAGCTGCTGGGCCTCTGCCGCCATTGTGCCGTCTACCGTTCCGGATTGTGGCCGCCATTTTTATGCCCAACTCTCAATTGCCCTAGCAGCCACCACTTGGCTTCAGCTACTGGGCCTCTGCCGCCGCTTCGCCGTCTACCGTTCCGGCTTGTGGCCGCCCCTTTTATGCACAACCGGCTGATACCCCAGCAGACACGACTTGTTCTCAGCTGCTGGGCCTCTGCCGTCACTGCGCCGTCTACCGTTCCGTCTTGTGGCCGACCCTTTTATGCAAAATCGGCCGCTGCGCCTGTAGCCATCACTTGGCCTCAGCTGCTGGGCCTCTGCCGCCGCTGCGCCGACTACTGGTCCGGCTTGTGGCCGCCATTTTTATGCCCAACTCTCAATTGCCCTAGCAGCCACCACTTGGCTTCAGCTACTGGGCCTCTGCCGCCGCTTCGCCGTCTACCGTTCCGGCTTATGGCCGCCCTTTTTATGCACAACCGGCCGCTGCTCCAGCAGCCTATACTTGGCCTCAGCTGCTGGGCCCCTGACGCCGCTTCGCCGTCTACCGTTCCGGCTTGTGGCCGCCCCTTTTATGCACAACCGGCTGTTACCCCAGCAGACACGACTTGTTCTCAGCTGCTGGGCCTCTGCCGTCACTGCGCCGTCTACCGTTCCGTCTTGTGGCCGACCCTTTTATGCAAAATCGGCCGCTGCGCCTGTAGCCATCACTTGGCCTCAGCTGCTGGGCCTCTGCCGCCGCTGCGCCGACTACTGGTCCGGCTTGTGGCCGCCATTTTTATGCCCAACTCTCAATTGCCCTAGCAGCCACCACTTGGCTTCAGCTACTGGGCCTCTGCCGCCGCTTCGCCGTCTACCGTTCCGGCTTATGGCCGCCCTTTTTATGCACAACCGGCCGCTGCTCCAGCAGCCTATACTTGGCCTCAGCTGCTGGGCCCCTGACGCCGCTTCGCCGTCTACCGTTCCGGCTTGTGGCCGCTTTTTTTATGCACAACCGGCTGTTACCCCAGCAGACACCACTTGCCCTCAGCTGCTGGGCCTCTGCCGCCACTGCGCCGTCTACCGTTCCGACTTGTGGCCGCCCCTTTTATGCACAATCGGCCGCTCCGCCAGCAGCCATCACTTGGCCTCAGCTGCTGGGCCTCTGCCGCCGCTGCGCCGACTACTGGTCCGGCTTGTTTCAGCCTTTCTGGCGCCCAGCCCCGCGCTACCCCATCATCCACCACTTGGATTCAGCTGCTGGGCCTCTGCCGCTGCGCGGTCTACCGTTCCGGCTTGTGGCTGCCATTTTTATGCCCAACCGGCCGGTGCCCCAGCAGCCACCACTTGGCCACAGCTGCAGGGCCCCTGCCGCCGCTGCGCCGTCTACCGTTCCGGCTTGTGGCCGACTTTTTATGCACAATCGGCAGCTGCGCCAGCAGCCATCAGTTGGCCTTAGCTGCTGGGCCTCTGCCGCCATTGTGCCGTCTACCGTTCCGGATTGTGGCCGCCATTTTTATGCCCAACCTCAATTGCCCTAGCAGCCAACACTTGGTCTCAGCTTGTGGGACCCTGCCGCCGCTGCGCCGTCTATCGTTCCGGCTTGCGGCTGCCATTTTTATGCCCATCCGGCCGCTGCCCCATCAGCCACCACTTGGCCACAGCTGCTGGGCCTCTGCCGCCATTGTGCCGTCTACCGTTCCGGATTGTGGCCGCCATTTTTATGCCCAACCGCAATTGCCCTAGCAGCCAACACTTGGTCTCAGCTTGTAGGACCCAGCCGCCGCTGCGCCGTCTACCGTTCCGGCTTGTGGCCGCCATTTTTATGCACAACCGGCCGCTGCCCCAGCAGCCACCACTTGGCCACAGCTGCTGGGTCTCTGCCGCCGCTGCGCCGTTTACCGTTCCGGCTTGTGGCCGCCCTTTTTATGCACAACCGGCTGCTACCACAGCAGACACGACTTGTTCTCAGCTGCTGGGCCTCTGCCGTCACTGCGCCGTCTACCGTTCCGGCTTGTGGCCGCCCTTTTTATGCACAATCGGCCGCTGCGCAAGTAGCCATCACTTGGCCTCAGCTTGTAGGACCCTGCCGCCGCTGCGCCGTCTACCGTTCCGGCTTGTGGCCGCCATTTTTATGCACAACCGGCCGCTGCCCTAGCAGCCACCACTTGGCCACAGCTGCTGGGTCTCTGCCGCCGCTGCGCCGTTTACCGTTCCGGCTTGTGGCCGCCCTTTTTATGCACAACCGGCTGTTACCCCAGCAGACACCACTTGCCCTCAGCTGCTGGGCCTCTGCCGCCGCTGCGCCGACTACTGTTCCGGCTTGTGTTCAGCCCTTCTGGCGCCCAGCCCCGCGCTACCCCATCATCCACCACTTGGATTCAGCTGCTGGGCCTCTGCCGCTGCGGGGTCTACCGTTCCGGCTTGTCGCTGCCATTTTTATGCTCAACCGGCCGCTGCCCCAGCAGCCACCACTTGGCTACAGCTGCTGGGCCCCTGCCGCCGCTGCGCCGTCTACCGTTCCGGCTTGTGGCCGACTTTTTAAGCACAATCGGCCGCTGCGCCAGCAGCCATCAGTTGGCCCTAGCTGCTGGGCCTCTGGCGCCGCTGCGCCATCTATCGTTCCGGCTTGTGGCCGCAATTTTTATGCCCAACCAGCAGATGCCCCAGCAGCCAAAACTTGGCCTCAGCTTCTGGGCCTCTGTCCCCGCTACCCCAGCTGCCACCACTTGGCCTCAGTTGCTGGGCTTGCGGCCGCCATTTTGATGCCCAACCCCCCGCTACCCCAGCAGCCATCACTTGCCCTCAGCTGCTGGGCCTCTGCCGCCACTGCGCCGTCTACCGTTCCGGCTTGTGGCCGCCCATTTTATGCACAACCGGCCGCTGCCCCAGCAGCCATCACTTGGCATCAGCTGCTGCGCCTCTGCCGCCGCTGTGCCGTCTACCGTTCCGGCTTGTGGCCGCCCTTTTTATGCACAACCGGCTGCTACCCCAGCAAACACGACTTGTTCTCAGCTGCTGGGCCTCTGCCGTCACTGCGCCGTCTACCGTTCCGGCTTGTAGCCGCCCTTTTTATGCACAATCGGCCGCTGCGCCAGTAGCCATCACTTGGCCTCAGCTGCTGGGCCTCTGCCGCCGCTTCACCGTCTACCGTTCCGGCTTATGGCCGCCCTTTTTATGCACAACCGGCCGCTGCTCCAGCAGCCTATACTTGGCCTCAGCTGCTGGGCCCCTGCCGCCGCTTCGCCGTCTACCGTTCCGACTTGTGGCCGCCCTTTTTATGCACAACCGGCTGTTACCCCAGCAGACACCACTTGGCCTCAGCTGCTGGGCCTCTGCCGCCGCTGCGCCGACTACTGGTCCGGCTTGTGTCAGCCCTTCTGGCGCCCAGCCCCGCGCTACCCCATCATCCACCACTTGGATTCAGCTGCTGGGCCTCTGCCGCTGCGCGGTCTACCGTTCCGGCTTGTGGCTGCCATTTTTATGCCCAACCGGCCGCTGCCCCAACAGCCACCACTTGGCCACAGCTGCTGGGCCCCTGCCGCCGCTGCGCCGTCTACCGTTCCGGCTTGTGGCCGACTTTTTATGCACAATCGGCCGCTGCGCCAGCAGCCATCAGTTGGCCTTAGCTGCTGGGAATCTGCCGCCGCTGCGCCATCTATCGTTCCGGCTTGTGGCCGCCATTTTTATGCCCAACCAGCAGATGCCCCAGCAGCCACCACTTGGCCACAGCTGCTGGGCCCCTGCCGCCGCAGCGCCGTCTACCGTTCCGGCTTGTGGCCGACTTTTTATGCACAATCGGCCGCTGCCCCAGCAGCCAACACTTGGCCTCAGCTTCTGGTCCTCTGTCCCCGCTACCCCAGCTGCCACCACTTGGCCTCAGCTGCTGGGCTTGCGGCCGCCATTTTTATGCCCAACCCCCCGCTACCCCAGCAGCCATCACTTGTCTTCAGCTGCTGGGCCCCTGCCGCCGCTGCGCTGTCTACCGTTCCGGCTTTTGGCCGCCATTTTTATGCACAACCGGCCGCTGCCCCAGCAGCCATCACTTGGCCTCAGCTGCTGCGCCTCTGCCGCCGCTGTGCCGTCTACCGTTTCGGCTTGTGGCCGCCATTTTTATGCCCAACCGGCTGTTGTCCCAGCAGCCACCACTTGGCCACAGCTGCTGGGCCTCTGCCGCCGCTGCGCCGACTACTGGTCCGGCTTGTGGCCGCCATTTTTATGCCCAACTCTCAATTGCCCTAGCAGCCACCACTTGGCTTCAGCTGCTGGGCCCCTGCCGCCGCTTCGCCGTCTACCGTTCCGGCTTGTGGCCGCCCTTTTTATGCACAACCGGCTGTTACACCAGCAGACACCACTTGCCCTCAGCTGCTGGACCTCTGCCGCCACTGCGCCGTCTACCGTTCCGACTAGTGGCCGCCCTTTTTATGCACAATCGGATGCTCCGCCAGCAGCCATCACTTGGCCTCAGCTGCTGGGCCTCTGCCGCCGCTGCGCCGACTACTGGTCCGGCTTGTGTCAGCCCTTCTGGCGCCCAGCCCCGCGCTACCCCATCATCCACCACTTGGATTCAGCTGCTAGGCCTCTGCCGCTGCGCGGTCTACCGTTCCGGCTTGTGGCTGCCATTTTTATGCCCAACCGGCCTTTGCCCCAACAGCCACCACTAGGCCACAGCTGCTGGGCCCTGCTGCCTGCCGCTGTCTACCGTTCCGGCTTGTGGCCGACTTTTTATGCACAATCGGCCGCTGCGCCAGCAGCCATCAGTTGGCCTTAGCTGCTGGGCCTCTGCCGCCGCTGCGCCATCTATCGTTCCGGCTTGTGGCCGCCATTTTTATGCCCAACCAGCAGATGCCCCAGCAGCCACCACTTGGCCACAGCTGCTGGGCCCCTGCCGCCGCTGCGCCATCTACCATTCCGGCTTGTGGCCGACTTTTTATGCACAATCGGCCGCTGCGCCAGCAGCCAACACTTGGCCTCAGCTTCTGGGCCTCTGTCCCCGCTACCCCAGCTGCCACCACTTGGCCTCAGCTGCTGGGCTTGCGGCCGCCATTTTTATGCCCAACCCCCCGCTACCTCAGCAGCCATCACTTGTCTTCAGCTGCTGGCTCCGCTTTGGCCGCCATTTTGCCACCGGCCGCTGCGCTGCCTCAGCTGCGCTGCCGCTGTGCCGTCTCCCGTTCCGGCTTGTGGCCGCCATTTTTATGCACAACCGGCCGCTGCCCCAGCAGCCATCACTTGGCCTCAGCTGCTGCGCCTCTGCCGCCGCTGTGCCGTCTACCGTTCCGGCTTGTGGCCGCCATTTTTATGCCCAACCGGCCGCTGTCCCAGCAGCCAACACTTGGCCTCAGCTGCTGGCCCTCTGCCGCCGCTGTGCCGTCTACCGTTTCGGCTTGTGGCCGCCATTTTTATGCCCAACCGGCCGTTGTCCCAGCAGCCAACACTTGGCCTCAGCTGCTGGCCCTATGCCGCCGCTGTGCCGTCTATCGTTTCGGCTTGTGGCCGCCATTTTTATGCCCAACCGGCTGTTGTCCCAGCAGCCACCACTTGGCCACAGCTGCTGGGCCTCTGCCGCCGCTGCGCCGTCTACTGTTTCGGCTTGTGGCCACCCATTTTATGCACAATCGGCCGCTGCGCCAGCAGTCATCAAGTGGCCTCAGCTGCTGGGCCTCTGCCGCCGACTACTGGTCCGGCTTGTGTCAGCCCTTCTGGCGCCCAGCCCCGCGCTACCCCATCAGCCACGACTTGGATTCAGCTGCTGGGCCTCTGCCGCTGCGCGGTCTACCGTTTCGGCTTGTGGTCGCCATTTTTATGCCCAACCGGCCGCTGTCCCAGCAGCCAACACTTGGCCTCAGCTGCTGGCCCTCTGCCGCCGCTGTGCCGTCTACCGTTTCGGCTTGTGGCCGCCATTTTTATGCCCAACCGGCTGTTGTCCCAGCAGCCACCACTTGGCCACAGCTGCTGGGCCTCTGCCGCCGCTGCGCCGTCTACTGTTTCGGCTTGTGGCCACCCATTTTATGCACAATCGGCCGCTGCGCCAGCAGTCATCAAGTGGCCTCAGCTGCTGGGCCTCTGCCGCCGACTACTGGTCCGGCTTGTGTCAGCCCTTCTGGCGCCCAGCCCCGCGCTACCCCATCAGCCACGACTTGGATTCAGCTGCTGGGCCTCTGCCGCTGCGCGGTCTACCGTTTCGGCTTGTGGTCGCCATTTTTATGCCCAACCGGCTGCTGCCCCAGCAGCCACCACTTGGCCTCAGCTTCTGGGCCTCTGCCGCCGCTGCGACCACTTCTGGTCCGGCTTATGTCAGCCCTCCTGGCGCCAACCCCGCGCTACCACATCAGCACCACTTGGCCTCAGCTGCTGGGCCTCTGCCGCCGCAGTGCCGTATACCGATCCGGCTCGTGGCCGGCATTTTTATGCCCAACCGGCCGCTGCCCCAGCAGCCACCACTTGGCCTTAGCTGCTAGGCCCCTACCGCCGCTGCGCCGTCTACCGTTCCGGCTTGTGGCCGCCATTTTTATACCCAACTCTCAATTGCCCTAGCAGCCACCACTTGGCTTCAGCTGCTGGGCCTCTGCCGCCGCTGCGCCGTCTACCGTTCAGTATTGTGGCTGCCCTTTATATGCACAACCGGCCGCTGCCCCAGCAGCCAATACTTGGCCTCAGCTGCTGGGCTCCTGCCGCCGCTTCGCCGTCTACCGTTCCGGCTTGTGGCCGCCCTTTTTATGCACAACCGGCTGCTACCCCAGCAGACACGACTTGTCCTCAGCTGCTGGCCCTCTGCCGTCACTGCGCTGTCTACCGTTCCGGCTTGTGGCCGCCCTTTTTATGCACACCCGGCCGCTGCCCCAGCAGCCAATACTTGGCCTCAGCTGCTGGGCCCCTGCCGCCGCTTCGCCGTCTACCGTTCTGACTTGTGGCCGCCCTTTTTATGCACAATCGGCCTCTGCTCCAGCAGCCAATACTTGGCCTCAGCTGCCGGGCCCCTGCCGCCGCTTCGCCGTCTACCGTTCCGGCTTGCGGCCGTCATTTTTTATACCCAACTCGCAATTGCCCCAACAGCCACCACATTGGCCTCAGCTGCTGGGCCTGCCTGCCGCTGCGTCTACCGTTCCGGCTTGTGGCCGCCCTTTTTATGCACAACCGGCCGCTGCCCAAGCAGCCAATCACTTGGCCTCAGCTGCTGGGCCCCGTCCGCCGCTGCGCCGTCTACCGTTTCGGCTTGTGGCCGCACTTTTTATGCACAACCGGCCGCTGCCCAAGCAGTCAACACTTGGCCTCAGCTGCTGGGCCCTCTGCCGCCGCTGCGCCGTCTACCGTTCCGGCTTGTGGCCGCCTTTTTATGCCCAACCGGCCGTTGCCCCAGCAGCCACCATTGGCCTCAGCTGCTGGGCCTCTGCCGCCGCTGCTTTTCGCCGTCTACCGTTCCGGCTGGGCCGCCATTTTTTATGCACAATCGGCCGCTGCACCAGCAGCCAACAATTGGCCTCAGCTGCTGGGCCTCTGCCGCCCTCGACTACTGGTCCGGCTTGCCGCCATTTTTAGCCCAACCCGCGCTGCCCCAACAGCCACCACTTGGCCTCAGATGCTGGGCCCCTGCCGCCGCTGCGCCGTCTACCGTTCCGGCTTGTGGCCGCCATTTTTATGCCCAACCGGCCGCTGCCCCAGCAGCCAACACTTGGCCTTAGCTGCTGGCCTCTGCCACGCATTGTCGGCCGCCATTTTTATGCCCAACCAGCAGATGCCCCAGCAGCCACCACTTGGCCACAGCTGCTGGGCCTCTGCCGCCGCTGCGCCGATCTACGTTCCGGCTTGTGGCCGACCTTTTATGCACAACCGGCCGCTGCAGCCAGCAGCTTGTGTCAGCTGCTGGGCCTCCTGCCCCCGTGCCCCAGCTGCCACCGGCCTCAGCTGCTTGGCTTGCGCCCCATTTTATGCCCAACCCCCGCTACCCCAGCAGCCATCACTTGGCCTCAGCTGCTGCGCGTTCTGCCGCCGCTGTGTCGTCTACCGTTCCGGCTTGTAGCCGCCATTTTTATGCCCAACCGGCCGCTGTCCCAGCAGCCAACACTTGGCCTCAGCTGCTGGCCCTATGCCGCCGCTGTGCCGTCTATCGTTTCGGCTTGTGGCCGCCATTTTTATGCCCAACCGGCTGTTGTCCCAGCAGCCACCACTTGGCCACAGCTGCTGGGCCTCTGGCGCCGCTGCGCCGTCTACTGTTTCGGCTTGTGGCCACCCATTTTATGCACAAACCGGCCGCTGCGCCAGCAGTCATCAAGTGGCCTCAGCTGCTGGGCCTCTGCCGCCGACTACTGGTCCGGCTTGTGTCGGCCCTTCTGGCGCCCAGCCCCGCGCTACCCCATCAGCCACGACTTGGATTCAGCTGCTGGGCCTCTGCCGCTGCGCGGTCTACCGTTTCGGCTTGTGGTCGCCATTTTTATGCCCACCCGGCCGCTGTCCCAGCAGCCAACACTTGGCCTCAGCTGCTGGCCCTCTGCCGCCGCTGTGCCGTCTACCGTTTCGGCTTGTGGTCGCCATTTTTATGCCCAACCGGCCGCTGTCCCAGCAGCCACCACTTGGCCTCAGCTTCTGGGCCTCTGCCGCCGCTGCGCCTACTTCTGGTCCGGCTTGTGTCAGCCCTCCTGGCGCCCAACCCCCCGCTACCCAAGCAGCCATCACTTGGCCTCAGCTGCTGAGCCTCTGCCGCCGCTGCGCCGTCTACTGTTCCGGCTTATGGCCACCCATTTTTATGCCCAACCGGCTGCTGCCCCAGCAGCCACCACTTGGCCTCAGCTTCTGGGCCTCTGCCGCCGCTGCGACCACTCTGGTCCGGCTTGTGGCCGCCCTTCTGGCGCCAACCCCGCGCTACCACATCAGCACCACTTGGCCTCAGCTGCTGGGCCTCTGCCGCCGCAGTGCCGTCTACCGATCCGGCTCGTGGCCGGCATTTTTATGCCCAACCGGCCGCTGCCCCAGCAGCCACCACTTGGCCTTAGCTGCTGGGCCTCTACCGCCGCTGCGCCGGTCTCACCGTTCCGGCTTATGGCCGCCATTTTTATGCCCAACTCTCAATTGCCCTAGCAGCCACCACTTGGCCTCAGCTGCTGGGCCCTCTGCCGCCGCTGCGCCGTCTACCGTTCAGTATTGTGGCTGCCCTTTATATGCACAACCGGCCGCTGCCCCAGCAGCCAATACTTGGCCTCAGCTGCTGGGCCCCTGCCGCCGCTTCGCTCGTCTACCGTTCCGGCTTGTGGCCGCCCTTTTTATGCACAACCGGCTGCTACCCCAGCAGACACGACTTGTCCTCAGCTGCTGGCCCTCTGCCGTCACTGCGCTGTCTACCGTTCCGGCTTGTGGCCGCCCTTTTTATGCACACCCGGCCGCTGCCCCAGCAGCCAATACTTGGCCTCAGCTGCTGGGTCCCTGCCGCCGCTTCGCCGTCTACCGTTCTGACTTGTGGCCGCCCTTTTTATGCACAATCGGCCTCTGCTCCAGCAGCCAATACTTGGCCTCAGCTGCTGGGCCCCTGCCGCCGCTTCGCCGTCTACCGTTCCGGCTTGCGGCCGTCATTTTTATACCCAACTCGCAATTGCCCCAACAGCCACCACATGGCCTCAGATGCTGGGCCCCTGCCGCCGCTGCGCCGTCTACCGTTCCGGCTTGTGGCCGACTTTTTATGCACAATCGGCCGCTGCGCCAGCAGCCATCAGTTGGCCTTAGCTGCTGGGCCTCTGCCGCCGCTGCGCCATCTATCGTTCCGGCTTGTGGCCGCCATTTTTATGCCCAACCAGCAGATGCCCCAGCAGCCACCACTTGGCCACAGCTGCTGGGCCCCTGCCGCCGCTGCGCCATCTACCATTCCGGCTTGTGGCCGACTTTTTATGCACAATCGGCCGCTGCGCCAGCAGCCAACACTTGGCCTCAGCTTCTGGGCCTCTGTCCCCGCTACCCCAGCTGCCACCACTTGGCCTCAGCTGGTGGGCTTGCGGCCGCCATTTTTATGCCCAACCCCCCGCTACCTCAGCAGCCATCACTTGTCTTCAGCTGCTGGGCCCCTGCCGCCGCTGCGCTGTCTACCGTTCCGGCTTTTGGCCGCCATTTTTATGCACAACCGGCCGCTGCCCCAGCAGCCATCACTTGGCCTCAGCTGCTGCGCCTCTGCCGCCGCTGTGCCGTCTACCGTTCCGGCTTGTGGCCGCCATTTTTATGCCCAACCGGCCGCTGTCCCAGCAGCCAACACTTGGCCTCAGCTGCTGGCCCTCTGCCGCCGCTGTGCCGTCTACCGTTTCGGCTTGTGGCCGCCATTTTTATGCCCAACCGGCTGTTGTCCCAGCAGCCACCACTTGGCCACAGCTGCTGGGCCTCTGCCGCCGCTGCGCGAGTCTACTGTTTCTGGCTTGTGGCCACCCATTTTATGCACAGTCGGCCGCTGCGCCAGCAGTCATCAAGTGGCCTCAGCTGCTGGGCCTCTGCAGCCGACTACTGGTCCGGCTTGTGTCAGCCCTTCTGGCGCCCAGCCCCGCGCTACCCCATCAGCCACGACTTGGATTCAGCTGCTGGGCCTCTGCCGCTGCGCGGTCTACCGTTTCGGCTTGTGGTCGCCATTTTTATGCCCAACCGGCCGCTGTCCCAGCAGCCAACACTTGGCCTCAGCTGCTGGCCCTCTGCCGCCGCTGTGCCGTCTACCGTTTCGGCTTGTGGCCGCCATTTTTATGCCCAACCGGCTGCTGCCCCAGCAGCCACCACTTGGCCTCAGCTTCTGGGCCTCTGCCGCCGCTGCGCCGACTTCTGGTCCGGCTTGTGTCAGCCCTCCTGGCGCCCAACCCCCCGCTACCCCAGCAGCCATCACTTGTCTTCAGCTGCTGGGCCCCTGCCGCCGCTGCGCTGTCTACCGTTCCGGCTTTTGGCCGCCATTTTTATGCACAACCGGCCGCTGCCCCAGCAGCCATCACTTGGCCTCAGCTGCTGCGGCCTCTGCCGCCAGCTGTGCCGTCTACCGTTCCGGCTTGTGGCCGCCATTTTTATGCCCAACCGGCCGCTGTCCCAGCAGCCAACACTCGGCCTCAGCTGCTGGCCGCCTTTATGCCGCCGCTGCGCCGATCTACCGTTTCGGCTTGTGGCCGCCATTTTTATGCCCAACCGGCTGTTGCCCCAGCAGCCACCACTTGGCCTCAGCTGCTGGGCCTCTGCCGCCGCTGCGCCGTTGTGGCCACCATCTACAATCGTTGCCGGCCTCGGCTGCTGGGCCTCTGCCGCCGACTTTTGGTCCGGCTTGCATCAACCCTTTCTGGCGCCCAGGCCCGCGCTACCCCATCAGCCACGACTTGGCTTCAGCTGCTGGGCCTCTGCCGCCTCTGCGCCGTCTACCATTCCGGCTTGTGGCCGCCATTTTTATGCCCAACCGTCCGCTGCCCCAGCAGCCAACACTTGGCCTCAGCTTCTGGGCGCCTGCCGCCGCTGTGCCGTCTACCGTTCCGGGCTTGTGGCCGCCATTTTTATGCCCAACCGGCCGCTGCCCCAGCAGCCACCACTTGGCCTCAGCTTCTGGGCCTCTGCCCGCCGCTGCGCCGACTTCTGGTCCGGCTTGTGGCCGCCCTCCTGGCGCCCAACCCCCGCTACCCCAGCAGCCATCACTTGGCCTCAGCTGCTGAGCCCCTGCCGCCGCTGCGCCGTCTACTGTTCCGGCTTGGCCACCCATTTTTATGCCCAACCGGCCGCTGCCCCAGCAGCCAACACTTGGCCTCAGCTTCTGGGCCCCTGCCGCCGCTGCGACCACTACTGGTCCGGCTTGTGTCAGCCCATCTGGCGCCCAGCCCCGCGCTACCCCATCAGCCACCACTTGGCCTCAGCTGCTGGGCCTCTGCCGCCGCAGTGCCGTCTACCGATCCGGCTCGTGGCCGGCATTTTTATGCCCAACCGGCCGCTGCCCCAGCAGCCACCACTTGGCCTCAGCTGCTGGCCCTCTACCGCCGCTGCGCCGTCTACCGTTCCGGCTTGTGGCCGCCATTTTTATGCCCAACTCCCAGCTGCCCCAGCAGCCACCACTTGGCCTCAGCTGCTGGGCCTCTGCCCGCCGCTGCGCCGTCTACCGTTCCGTATTGTGGCCGCCTTTTTATGCACAACCGGCCGCTGCCCCAGCAGCCAATACTTGGCCTCAGCTGCTGGGCCCCTGCCGCCGCTGCGCCGTCTACCGTTCCGGCTTGTGGCCGCCCTTTTTATGCACAACCGGCCGCTGCGAAGCAGCCAACACTTGACCTCAGCTTCTGGGCCCCTGCCATCGCTGCGCCGTATACCGTTCCGGCTTGTGGCCGCCCTTTTAATGCACAACCGGCCGCTGCGTAAGCAGCCAACACTTGACCTCAGCTTCTGGGCCCCTGCCGCCGCTGCTCGCCATTCTACCGTTCCGACTTGTGGCCGCCCTTTTTATGCACAACCGGCCCTGCCCCAGCAGCCAATACTTGGCCTCAGCTGCCGGGCCCTCTGCCGCCGCTTCGCCGTCTACCGTTCCGGCTTGCGGCCGCCATTTTATGCCCAACTCGCAATTGCCCCAACAGCCACCACTTGGCCTCAGCTGCTGGGCCCTCTGCCGCCGCTGCGCTGTCTACCGTTCCGGCTTTTGGGCCGCCATTTTTATGCACAACCGGCCGCTGCCCCAGCAGCCATCACTTGGCCTCAGCTGCTGCGCCTCTGCCGCCGCTGTGCCGTCTACCGTTCCGGCTTGTGGCCGCCATTTTTATGCCCAACCGGCCGCTGTCCCAGCAGCCAACACTTGGCCTCAGCTGCTGGCCCTCTGCCGCCGCTGTGCCGTCTACCGTTTCGGCTTGTGGCCGCCATTTTTATGCCCAACCGGCTGTTGTCCCAGCAGCCACCACTTGGCCACAGCTGCTGGGCCTCTGCCGCCGCTGCGCCGTCTACTGTTTCGGCTTGTGGCCACCATTTTTATGCACAATCGGCCGCTGCCCCAGCAGTCATCAAGTGGCCTCAGCTGCTGGGCCTCTGCTCCGCCGACTACTGGTCCGGCTTGTGTCAGCCCTTCTGGCGCCCAGCCCCGCGCTACCCCATCAGCCACGACTTGGATTCAGCTGCTGGGCCTCTGCCGCCGCTGCGCGGTCTACCGTTCCGGCTTGTGGTCGCCATTTTTATGCCCAACCGGCCGCTGTCCCAGCAGCCAACACTTGGCCTCAGCTGCTGGCCCTCTGCCGCCGCTGTGCCGTCTACCGTTTCGGCTTGTGGCCGCCATTTTTATGCCCAACCGGCTGCTGCCCCAGCAGCCACCACTTGGCCTCAGCGTCTGGGCCTCTGCCGCCGCTGCTCCGACTTCTGGTCCGGCTTGTGTCAGCCCTCCTGGCGCCCAGCCCCCTGCTACCCCAGCAGCCATCACTTGTCTTCAGCTGCTGGGCCCCTGCCGCCGCTGCGCTGTCTACCGTTCTGGCTTTTGGCCGTCATTTTTATGCACAACCGGCCGCTGCCCCAGCAGCCATCACTTGGCCCCAGCTGCTGCGCCTCTGCCGCCGCTGTGCCGTCTACCGTTCCGGCTTGTGGCCGCCATTTTTATGCCCAACCGGCCGCTGTCCCAGCAGCCAACACTTGGCCTCAGCTGCTGGCCCTCTGCCGCCGCTGTGCCGTCTATCGTTTCGGCTTGTGGCCGCCATTTTTATGCCCAACCGGCTGTTGTCCCAGCAGCCACCACTTGGCCACAGCTGCCGCCGCTGCGCCGTCTACTGTTTCGGCTTGTGGCCACCCATTTTATGCACAATCGGCCGCTGCGCCCGCAGTCATCAAGTGGCCTCAGCTGCTGGGTCTCTGCCGCCGACTACTGGTCCGGCTTGTGTCAGCCCTTCTGGCGCCCAGCCCCGCGCTACCCCATCAGCCACGACTTGGATTCAGCTGCTGGGCCTCTGCCGCTGCGCGGTCTACCGTTTCGGCTTGTGGTCGCCATTTTTATGCCCAACCGGCCGCTGTCCCAGCAGCCAACACTTGGCCTCAGCTGCTGGCCCTCTGCCGCCGCTGTGCCGTCTACCGTTCCGGCTTGTGGCCGCCATTTTTATGCCCAACCGGCCGCTGCCCCAGCAGCCACCACTTGGCCTCAGCTTCTGGGCCTCTGCCGCCGCTGCGCCGACTTTCCGGTCCGGCTTGTGGCCGCCCTCCTGGCGCCCAACCCCCCGCTACCCCAGCAGCCATCACTTGGCCTCAGCTGCTGAGCCTCTGCCGCCGCTGCGCCGTCTACTGTTCCGGCTTATGGCCACCCATTTTTATGCCCAACCGGCAGCTGCCCCAGCAGCCACCACTTGGCCTCAGCTTCTGGGCCTCTGCCGCCGCTGCGACCACTTCTGGTCCGGCTTATGTCAGCCTTCCTGGCGCCAACCCCGCGCTACCACATCAGCACCACTTGGCCTCAGCTGCTGGGCCCCTGCCGCCGCTTCGCCGTCTACCGTTCTGACTTGTGGCCGCCCTTTTTATGCACAATCGGCCTCTGCTCCAGCAGCCAATACTTGGCCTCAGCTGCCGGGCCCCTGCCGCCGCTTCGCAGTCTACCGTTCCGGCTTGCGGCCGTCATTTTTATACCCAACTCGCAATTGCCCCAGCAGCCACCACATGGCCTCAGCTGCTGGGCCCCTGCCGCCGCTGCGCCGTCTACCGTTCAGTATTGTGGCTGCCCTTTATATGCACAACCGGCCGCTGCCCCAGCAGCAATCACTTGGCCTCAGCTGCTGGGCCTCTGCCTCCGCTGCGCCGTCTACCGTTAAGGCTTATGGCCGCCCATTTTATGCACAACCGGCCGCTGCTCCAGCAGCCAATACTTGGCCTCAGCTGATGGGCCCCTGCCGCCGCTCCGCCGACTACTGGTCCGGCTTGCAGCCGCCATTTTTATGCCCAGCCCGCAATTGCCCTAGCAGCCAACACCTGGCCTCAGCTTCTGGGCCCCTGCCGCCGCTGCGTCGCCTACCGTTCCGGCTTGTGGCCGCCATTTTTATGCCCAACCCGCCGCTGCCCCAGCAGCTAACACTTGGCAACAGGTGCTGGGCGTCTGCCGCCGTCTGCGCCTGTCTATCGTTCCGGCTTGCGGCCGCCATTTTTATGCCCAACCGGCCGCTGCCCCAGCAGCCAACACTTGGCCACAGATGCTGGGGCTCTGCCGCCGCTGCGCCGCCTACCGTTCCGGCTTGTGGCCGCCATTTTTATGCCCAACCCGCCGCTGCCCCAGCAGCCAGCACTTGGCCACAGGTGCTGGGCCTCTGCCGCCGCTGCGCCGCTTACCGATCCGGCTTGCGGCCGCCATTTTTATGCCCAACTGCAATTGCCCTAGCAGCCAACACTTGGCTTCAGCTTCTGGGCCCCTGCCGCCGCTGCGTCGCCTACCGATCCGGCTTGCGGCCGCCATTTTTATGCACAACCGGCCGCTGCCCCAGCAGCCAATACTTGGCCTCAGCTGCTGGGCCCCTGCCGCCGCTTCGCCGTCTACCGTTCCGGCTTGCGGCCGTCATTTTTATACCCAACTCGCAATTGCCCCAGCAGCCACCATATGGCCTCAGCTGCTGGGCCCCTGCCGCCGCTGCGCCGTCTACCGTTCAGTATTGTGGCTGCCCTTTATATGCACAACCGGCCGCTGCCCCAGCAGCCATCACTTGGCCTCAGCTGCTGGGCCTCTGCCTCCGCTACGCCGTCTACCGTTAAGGCTTATGGTCGCCCATTTTATGCACAACCGGCCGCTGCTCCAGCAGCCAATACTTGGCCTCAGCTGCTGGGCCCCTGCCGCCGCTCCGCCGACTACTGGTCCGGCTTGCAGCCACCATTTTTATGCCCTGCCCGCAATTGCCCTAGCAGCCAACACCTGGCCTCAGCTTCTGGGCCTTGTGGCTGCCATTTTTATGCCCAACCAGCAGATGCCCCAGCAGCCAACACTTGGCCTCAGCTTCTGGGCCTCTGTCCCCGCTACCCTAGCTGCCACCACTTTGCTTCAGCTGCTGGGCCCCTGCCGTCTACCGTTTCGGCTTGTGGCCGCCATTTTTATGCCCAACCGCCGTCTACCGTTCAGTATTGTCCCCGCCATTTTTATGCCCAACCGTCCGCTGCCCCAGCAGCCAACACTTGGCCACAGATGCTGGGGCTCTGCTGCCGCTGCGCCGCCTACCGTTCCGGCTTGTGGCCGCCATTTTTATGCCCAACCGGCCGCTGCCCCAGCAGCAACCACTTGGCCACAGCTGCTGGGCCTCTGCCGCCGCTGCGCCGTCTACCGTTCTGGCTTGTGGCCTCCTTTTTATGCACAATCGGCCGCTGCGCCAGCAGCCATCAGTTGGCCTTAGCTGCCTGGCCTCTGCCGCCGCTGCGCCATCTATCGTTCCGGCTTGTGGCTGCCATTTTTATGCCCAACCAGCAGATGCCCCAGCAGCCAACACTTGGCCTCAGCTTCCGGGCCTCTGTCCCCGCTACCCCAGCTGCCACCACTTTGCTTCAGCTGCTGGGCCCCCTGCCGATCTACCGTTTCGGCTTGTGGCCGCCATTGTTATGCCCAACCGCCGGTTACCGTTCAGTATTGTGGCTGCCCTTTATATGCACAACCGGCCGCTGCCCCAGCAGCCAATACTTGGCCTCAGCTGCTGGGCCCCTGCCGCCGCTTCGCCGTCTACCGTTCCGACTTGTGGCCGCCCTTTTTATGCACAATCGGCCTCTGCTCCAGCAGCCAATACTTGGCCTCAGCTGCTGGGCCCCTGCCGCCGCTTCGCCGTCTACCGTTCCGGCTTGCGGCCGTCATTTTTATACCCAACTCGCAATTGCCCCAGCAGCCACCATATGGCCTCAGCTGCTGGGCCCCTGCCGCCGCTGCGCCGTCTACCGTTCAGTATTGTGGCTGCCCTTTATATGCACAACCGGCCGCTGCCCCAGCAGCCATCACTTGGCCTCAGCTGCTGGGCCTCTGCCTCCGCTACGCCGTCTACCGTTAAGGCTTATGGCCGCCCATTTTATGCACAACCGGCCGCTGCTCCAGCAGCCAATACTTGGCCTCAGCTGCTGGGCCCCTGCCGCCGCTCCGCCGACTACTGGTCCGGCTTGCAGCCGCCATTTTTATGCCCAGCCCGCAATTGCCCTAGCAGCCAACACCTGGCCTCAGCTTCTGGGCCCCTGCCGCCGCTGCGTCGCCTACCGTTCCGGCTTGTGGCCGCCATTTTTATGCCCAACCCGCCGCTGCCCCAGCAGCTAACACTTGGCAACAGGTGCTGGGCGTCTGCCGCCGCTGCGCCGTCTATCGTTCCGCCTTGCGGCCGCCATTTTTATGCCCAACCGGCCGCTGCCCCAGCAGCCAACACTTGGCCACAGACGCTGGGGCTCTGCTGCCGCTGCGCCGCCTACCGTTCCGGCTTGTGGCCGCCTTTATTTTGCCCAACCGGCCGCTGCCCCAGCAGCCAGCACTTGGCCACAGGTGCTGGGCCTCTGCCGCCGCTGCGCCGCTTACCGATCCGGCTTGCGGCCGCCATTTTTATGCCCAACTGCAATTGCCCTAGCAGCCAACACTTGGCCTCAGCTTCTGGGCCCCTGCCGCCGCTGCGTCGCCTACCGATCCGGCTTGCGGCCGCCATTTTTATGCCCAACCGGCCACTGCCCCAGCAGCCAACACTTGGCCACAGATGCTGGGCCTCTGCCGCCGCTGCGCCGTCTACCGTTCTGGCTTGTGGCCTCCTTTTTATGCACAATCGGCCGCTGCGCCAGCAGCCATCAATTGGCCTTAGCTGCCTGGCCTCTGCCGCCGCTGCGCCATCTATCGTTCCGGCTTGTGGCTGCCATTTTTCTGCCCAACCAGCAGATGCCCCAGCAGCCAACACTTGGCCTCAGCTTCTGGGCCTCTGTCCCCGCTACCCCAGCTGCCACCACTTTGCTTCAGCTGCTGGGCCCTTTCCACCGCTGCGCCGTCTACCGTTCCGGCTTTTGGCCGCCATTTTTATGCACAACCGGCCGCTGCCCCAGCAGCCACCACTTGGCCACAGCTGCTGGGCCTCTGCCACCGCTGCGCCGTCTACCGTTCCGGCTTGTGGCCGCCATTTTTATGCCCAACCCCCCGCTAGCCCAGCAGCCTTCACTTGTCCTCAGGTGCTGGGCCTCTGCCTCCGCTACGCCGTCTACCGTTAAGGCTTATGGCCGCCCATTTTATGCACAACCGGCCGCTGCCCCAGCAGCCATCAGTTGGCCTCAGTAGCTGGGCCTCTGCCTCCGCTGCGCCGTTTACCGTTCCGGCTTGTGGCCGCCATTTTTATGCACAACCCGCCGATGCCCCAGCAGCCAACACTTGGCCTCAGCTGCTGGGCCTCTGCCGCCGCTCCGCCGACTACTGGTCCAGCTTGTGTCAGCCCTCCTGGCGCCAACCCCGTGCTACCACATCAGCACCACTTGGCCTCAGCTGCTGGGCCTCTGCCGCCGCTGCGCCGTCTACCGTTCCGGCTTGTGGCCGATATTTTTCTGCCCAACCAGCAGATGCCCCAGCAGCCAACACTTGGCCTCAGCTTCTGGGCCTCTGTCCCCGCTACCCCAGCAGCCACCACTTGGCCTCAGCTGCTGGGCCTCTGCCGCCGCTCCGCCGACTACTGGTCCAGCTTGTGTCAGCCCTCCTGGCGCCAACCCCGTGCTACCACATCAGCACCACTTGGCCTCAGCTGCTGGGCCTCTGCCGCCGCTGCGCCGTCTACCGTTCCGGCTTGTGGCCGATATTTTTATGCCCAACCGGCCGCTGTCCCAGCAGCCAACACTTGGCCTCAGCTGCTGGCCCTCTGCCGCCGCTGTGCCGTCTATCGTTTCGGCTTGTGGCCGCCATTTTTATGCCCAACCGGCTGTTGTCCCAGCAGCCACCACTTGGCCACAGCTGCCGCCGCTGCGCCGTCTACTGTTTCGGCTTGTGGCCACCCATTTTATGCACAATCGGCCGCTGCGCCCGCAGTCATCAAGTGGCCTCAGCTGCTGGGTCTCTGCCGCCGACTACTGGTCCGGCTTGTGTCAGCCCTTCTGGCGCCCAGCCCCGCGCTACCCCATCAGCCACGACTTGGCTTCAGCTGCTGGGCCTCTGCCCCGCTGCGCGGTCTACCGTTTCGGCTTGTGGTCGCCATTTTTATGCCCAACCGGCCGCTGTCCCAGCAGCCAACACTTGGCCTCAGCTGCTGGCCCTCTGCCGCCGCTGTGCCGTCTACCGTTTCGGCTTGTGGCCGCCATTTTTATGCCCAACCGGCTGCTGCCCCAGCAGCCACCACTTGGCCTCAGCTTCTGGGCCTCTGCCGCCGCTGCGCCGACTTCTGGTCCGGCTTGTGTCAGCCCTCCTGGCGCCCAACCCCCCGCTACCCAAGCAGCCATCACTTGGCCTCAGCTGCTGAGCCTCTGCCGCCGCTGCGCCGTCTACTGTTCCGGCTTATGGCCACCCATTTTTATGCCCAACCGGCAGCTGCCCCAGCAGCCACCACTTGGCCTCAGCTTCTGGGCCTCTGCCGCCGCTGCGACCACTTCTGGTCCGGCTTATGTCAGCCCTCCTGGCGCCAACCCCGCGCTACCACATCAGCACCACTTGGCCTCAGCTGCTGGGCCCCTGCCGCCGCTTCGCAGTCTACCGTTCCGGCTTGCGGCCGTCATTTTTATACCCAACTCGCAATTGCCCCAGCAGCCACCACATGGCCTCAGCTGCTGGGCCCCTGCCGCCGCTGCGCCGTCTACCGTTCAGTATTGTGGCTGCCCTTTATATGCACAACCGGCCGCTGCCCCAGCAGCCATCACTTGGCCTCAGCTGCTGGGCCTCTGCCTCTGCTACGCCGTCTACCGTTAAGGCTTATGGCCGCCCCTTTTATGCACAACCGGCCGCTGCTCCAGCAGCCAATACTTGGCCTCAGCTGCTGGGCCCCTGCCGCCGCTCCGCCGACTACTGGTCCGGCTTGCAGCCGCCATTTTTATGCCCAGCCCGCAATTGCCCTAGCAGCCAACACCTGGCCTCAGCTTCTGGGCCCCTGCCGCCGCTGCGTCGCCTACCGTTCCGGCTTGTGGCCGCCATTTTTATGCCCAACCCGCCGCTGCCCCAGCAGCTAACACTTGGCAACAGGTGCTGGGCGTCTGCCGCCGCTGCGCGGTCTATCGTTCCGGCTTGCGGCCGCCATTTTTATGCCCAACCGGCCGCTGCCCCAGCAGCCAACACTTGGCCACAGATGCTGGGGCTCTGCTGCCGCTGCGCCGCCTACCGTTCCGGCTTTTGGCCGCCATTTTTATGCCCAACCGCCGCTGCCCCAGCAGCCAGCACTTGGCCACAGGTGCTGGGCCTCTGCCGCCGCTGCGCCGTCTACCGATCCGGCTTGTGGCCGCCATTTTTATGCCCAACCGCAACTGCCCCAGCAGCCAACACTTGGCCTCAGCTGCTGGGCCCCTGCCGCCGCTGCGCCGTCTACCGTTCCGGCTTGTGGCCGCCATTTTTATGCACAACCGGCCGCTGCCCCAGCAGCCATCACTTGGCCTCAGCTGCTGGGCCTCTGCCGCCGCTGCGCCATCTATCGTTCCGGCTTGTGGCTGCCATTTTTATGCCCAACCAGCAGATGCCCCAGCAGCCAACACTTGGCCTCAGCTGCTGGGCCTCTGTCCCCGCTACCCCAGCTGCCACCACTTTGGTTCCAGCTTGCTGCTCAGCCCTTCCGGCTTTTGGCCGCCATTTTTATGCACAACCGGTCGCTGCCCCAGCAGCCACCACTTGGCCTCAGCTGCTGGGCCTCTGCCGCCGCTGCGCCGTCTACCGTTCCGGCTTGTGGCCGCCATTTTTATGCCCAACCCCTGTGCCCAGCAGCCTTCACTTGTCCTCAGGTGCTGGGCCTCTGCCTCCGCTACGCCGTCTACCGTTAAGGCTTATGGCCGCCCATTTTATGCACAACCGGCCGCTGCCCCAGCAGCCATCAGTTGGCCTCAGTAGCTGGGCCTCTGCCTCCGCTGCGCCGTTTACCGTTCCGGCTTGTGGCCGCCATTTTTATGCACAACCCGCCGATGCCCCAGCAGCCAACACTTGGCCTCAGCTGCTGGGCCTCTGCCGCCGCTCCGCCGACTACTGGTCCAGCTTTGTCAGCCCTTCTGGCGCCCAGCCCCGCGCTACCACATCAGCACCACTTGGCCTCAGCTGCTGGGCCTCTGCCGCCGCTCCGCCGACTACTGGTCCAGCTTGTGTCAGCCCTCCTGGCGCCAACCCCGTGCTACCACATCAGCACCACTTGGCCTCAGCTGCTGGGCCTCTGCCGCCGCTGCGCCGTCTACCGTTCCGGCTTGTGGCCGATATTTTTATGCCCAACCGGCCGCTGTCCCAGCAGCCAACACTTGGCCTCAGCTGCTGGCCCTCTGCCGCCGCTGTGCCGTCTATCGTTTCGGCTTGTGGCCGCCATTTTTATGCCCAACCGGCTGTTGTCCCAGCAGCCACCACTTGGCCACAGCTGCCGCCGCTGCGCCGTCTACTGTTTCGGCTTGTGGCCACCCATTTTATGCACAATCGGCCGCTGCGCCTGCAGTCATCAAGTGGCCTCAGCTGCTGGGTCTCTGCCGCCGACTACTGGTCCGGCTTGTGTCAGCCCTTCTGGCGCCCAGCCCCGCGCTACCCCATCAGCCACGACTTGGATTCAGCTGCTGGGCCTCTGCCGCTGCGCGGTCTACCGTTTCGGCTTGTGGTCGCCATTTTTATGCCCAACCGGCCGCTGTCCCAGCAGCCAACACTTGGCCTCAGCTGCTGGCCCTCTGCCGCCGCTGCGCCGTCTACCGTTTCGGCTTGTGGCCGCCATTTTTATGCCCAACCGGCTGCTGCCCCAGCAGCCACCACTTGGCCTCAGCTTCTGGGCCTCTGCCGCCGCTGCGCCGACTTCTGGTCCGGCTTGTGTCAGCCCTCCTGGCGCCCAACCCCCCGCTACCCAAGCAGCCATCACTTGGCCTCAGCTGCTGAGCCTCTGCCGCCGCTGCGCCGTCTACTGTTCCGGCTTATGGCCACCCATTTTTATGCCCAACCGGCAGCTGCCCCAGCAGCCACCACTTGGCCTCAGCTTCTGGGCCTCTGCCGCCGCTGCGACCACTTCTGGTCCGGCTTATGTCAGCCCTCCTGGCGCCAACCCCGCGCTACCACATCAGCACCACTTGGCCTCAGCTGCTGGGCCCCTGCCGCCGCTTCGCAGTCTACCGTTCCGGCTTGCGGCCGTCATTTTTATACCCAACTCGCAATTGCCCCAGCAGCCACCACTTGGCCTCAGCTGCTGGGCCCCCTGCCGCCGCTGCGCTGCGTGTCTACCGTTCAGTATTGTGGCTGCCCTTTATATGCACAACCGGCCGCTGCCCCAGCAGCCATCACTTGGCCTCAGCTGCTGGGCCTCTGCCTCTGCTACGCCGTCTACCGTTAAGGCTTATGGCCGCCCCTTTTATGCACAACCGGCCGCTGCTCCAGCAGCCAATACTTGGCCTCAGCTGATGGGCCCCTGCCGCCGCTCCGCCGACTACTGGTCCGGCTTGCAGCCGCCATTTTTATGCCCAGCCCGCAATTGCCCTAGCAGCCAACACCTGGCCTCAGCTTCTGGGCCCCTGCCGCCGCTGCGTCGCCTACCGTTCCGGCTTGTGGCCGCCATTTTTATGCCCAACCCGCCGCTGCCCCAGCAGCTAACACTTGGCAACAGGTGCTGGGCGTCTGCCGCCGCTGCGCGGTCTATCGTTCCGGCTTGCGGCCGCCATTTTTATGCCCAACCGGCCGCTGCCCCAGCAGCCAACACTTGGCCACAGATGCTGGGGCTCTGCTGCCGCTGCGCCGCCTACCGTTCCGGCTTGTGGCCGCCATTTTTATGCCCAACCCGCCGCTGCCCCAGCAGCCAGCACTTGGCCACAGGTGCTGGGCCTCTGCCGCCGCTGCGCCGCTGCGCCGCTTACCGATCCGGCTTGCGGCCGCCATTTTTATGCCCAACTGCAATTGCCCTAGCAGCCAACACTTGGCTTCAGCTTCTGGGCCCCTGCCGCCGCTGCGTCGCCTACCGATCCGGCTTGCGGCCGCCATTTTTATGCACAACCGGCCGCTGCCCCAGCAGCCAATACTTGGCCTCAGCTGCTGGGCCCCTGCCGCCGCTTCGCCGTCTACCGTTCCGGCTTGCGGCCGTCATTTTTATGCACAACCCGCCGATGCCCCAGCAGCCACCATATGGCCTCAGCTGCTGGGCCCCTGCCGCCGCTGCGCCGTCTACCGTTCAGTATTGTGGCTGCCCTTTATATGCACAACCGGCCGCTGCCCCAGCAGCCATCACTTGGCCTCAGCTGCTGGGCCTCTGCCTCCGCTACGCTGATCTACCGTTAAGGCTTATGGTCGCCCATTTTATGCACAACCGGCCGCTGCTCCAGCAGCCAATACTTGGCCTCAGCTGCTGGGCCCCTGCCGCCGCTCCGCCGACTACTGGTCCGGCTTGCAGCCACCATTTTTATGCCCAGCCCGCAATTGCCCTAGCAGCCAACACCTGGCCTCAGCTTCTGGGCCTTGTGGCTGCCATTTTTATGCCCAACCAGCAGATGCCCCAGCAGCCAACACTTGGCCTCAGCTTCTGGGCCTCTGTCCCCGCTACCCTAGCTGCCACCACTTTGCTTCAGCTGCTGGGCCCCTGCCGTCTACCGTTTCGGCTTGTGGCCGCCATTTTTATGCCCAACCGCCGTCTACCGTTCAGTATTGTCCCCGCCATTTTTATGCCCAACCGTCCGCTGCCCCAGCAGCCAACACTTGGCCACAGATGCTGGGGCTCTGCTGCCGCTGCGCCGCCTACCGTTCCGGCTTGTGGCCGCCATTTTTATGCCCAACCGGCCGCTGCCCCAGCAGCAACCACTTGGCCACAGCTGCTGGGCCTCTGCCGCCGCTGCGCCGTCTACCGTTCTGGCTTGTGGCCTCCTTTTTATGCACAATCGGCCGCTGCGCCAGCAGCCATCAGTTGGCCTTAGCTGCCTGGCCTCTGCCGCCGCTGCGCCATCTATCGTTCCGGCTTGTGGCTGCCATTTTTATGCCCAACCAGCAGATGCCCCAGCAGCCAACACTTGGCCTCAGCTTCTGGGCCTCTGTCCCCGCTACCCCAGCTGCCACCACTTTGCTTCAGCTGCTGGGCCCCCTGCCGTCTACCGTTTCGGCTTGTGGCCGCCATTGTTATGCCCAACCGCCGGTTACCGTTCAGTATTGTGGCTGCCCTTTATATGCACAACCGGCCGCTGCCCCAGCAGCCAATACTTGGCCTCAGCTGCTGGGCCCCTGCCGCCGCTTCGCCGTCTACCGTTCCGACTTGTGGCCGCCCTTTTTATGCACAATCGGCCTCTGCTCCAGCAGCCAATACTTGGCCTCAGCTGCTGGGCCCCTGCCGCCGCTTCGCCGTCTACCGTTCCGGCTTGCGGCCGTCATTTTTATACCCAACTCGCAATTGCCCCAGCAGCCACCATATGGCCTCAGCTGCTGGGCCCCTGCCGCCGCTGCGCCGTCTACCGTTCAGTATTGTGGCTGCCCTTTATATGCACAACCGGCCGCTGCCCCAGCAGCCATCACTTGGCCTCAGCTGCTGGGCCTCTGCCTCCGCTACGCCGTCTACCGTTAAGGCTTATGGCCGCCCATTTTATGCACAACCGGCCGCTGCTCCAGCAGCCAATACTTGGCCTCAGCTGCTGGGCCCCTGCCGCCGCTCCGCCGACTACTGGTCCGGCTTGCAGCCGCCATTTTTATGCCCAGCCCGCAATTGCCCTAGCAGCCACCACTTGGCTTCAGCTGCTGGGCCTCTGCCGCCGCTGCGCCGTCTACCGTTCAGTATTGTGGCTGCCCTCTATATGCCCAACCCGCCGCTGCCCCAGCAGCTAACACTTGGCAACAGGTGCTGGGCGTCTGCCGCCGCTGCGCCGTCTATCGTTCCGCCTTGCGGCCGCCATTTTTATGCCCAACCGGCCGCTGCCCCAGCAGCCAACACTTGGCCACAGACGCTGGGGCTCTGCTGCCGCTGCGCCGCCTACCGTTCCGGCTTGTGGCCGCCTTTATTTTGCCCAACCGGCCGCTGCCCCAGCAGCCAGCACTTGGCCTCAGGTGCTGGGCCTCTGCCGCCGCTGCGCCGCTTACCGATCCGGCTTGCGGCCGCCATTTTTATGCCCAACTGCAATTGCCCTAGCAGCCAACACTTGGCCTCAGCTTCTGGGCCCCTGCCGCCGCTGCGTCGCCTACCGATCCGGCTTTCGGCCGCCATTTTTATGCCCAACCGGCCACTGCCCCAGCAGCCAACACTTGGCCACAGATGCTGGGCCTCTGCCGCCGCTCCGCCGACTACTGGTCCAGCTTGTGGCTCCTTTTATGCCGCCCTCCTGGCGCCAACCCCTGTGCTACCACATCAGCACCACTTTGCCTCAGCTGCTGGGCCTCTGCCGCCGCTGCGCCGTCTACCGTTCCGGCTTGTGGCCGATATTTTTATGCCCAACCGTCCGATGCCCCAGCAGCCACCACTTGGCCACAGCTGCTGGGCCTCTGCCACCGCTGCGCCGTCTACCGTTCCGGCTTGTGGCCGCCCTTTTTATGCCCAACCGGTCGCTGCCCCAGCAGCCACCAATTGGCCACAGCTGCTGGGCCTCTGCCGCCGCTCCGCCGACTACTGGTCCGGCTTGTGTCAGCCCTCCTGGCGCCAACCCCGTGCTACCACATCAGCACCACTTGGCCTCAGCTGCTGGGCCTCTGCCGCCGCTGCGCCGTCTACCGTTCCGGCTTGTGGCCGATATTTTTATGCCCAACCGTCCGCTGCCCCAGCAGCCACCACTTGGCCACAGCTGCTGGGCCTCTGCCACCGCTGCGCCGTCTACCGTTCCGGCTTGTGGCCGCCATTTTTATGCACAACCCGCCGATGCCCCAGCAGCCAACACTTGGCCTCAGCTGCAGGGCCCCTGCCGCCGCTTCGCCGTCTACCGTTCCGACTTGTGGCCGCCCTTTTTTTGCCCAACCGGCCGCTGCCCCAGCAGCCAACACTTGGCCTCAGCTGCAGGGCCCCTGCCGCCGCTTCGCCGTCTACCGTTCCGACTTGTGGCCGCCCTTTTTTTGCCCAACCGGCCGCTGCCCCAGCAGCCAGCACTTGGCCACAGGTGCTGGGCCTCTGCCGCCGCTGCGCCGCTTACCGATCCGGCTTGCGGCCGCCATTTTTATGCCCAGCCCGCAATGGCACTAGCAGCCAACACTTGGCCTCAGCTTCTGGGCCCCTGCCGCCGCTGCGCCGTCTACCCTTCCGGCTTGTGGTCGCCATTTTTATGACCAACCCGCGGCTGCTCCAGCTCCCAAAACTTGGCCACAGCTGCTGGGCCTCTGCCGCCGCTCCGCCGACTACTGGTCCAGCTTGTGTCAGCCCTCCTGGCGCCAACCCCGTGCTACCACATCAGCACCACTTGGCCTCAGCTGCTGGGCCTCTGCCGCCGCTGCGCCGTCTACCGTTCCGGCTTGTGGCCGATATTTTATGCCCAACCGTCCGCTGCCCCAGCAGCCACCACTTGGCCACAGCTGCTGGGCCTCTGCCACCGCTGCGCCGTCTAACGTTCCGGCTTGTGGCCGCCATTTTTATGCCCAACCCCCCGCTAGCCCAGCAGCCATCACTTGTCCTCAGCTGCTGGACCCCTGCCGCCGCTGCGCCGTCTACAGTTCCGGCTTTTGGCCGCCATTTTTATGCACAACCGGCCGATGCCCCAGCAGCCACCACTTGGCCACAGCTGCTGGGCCTCTGCCGCCGCTTCGCCGTCTACCGTTCCGGCTTGTGGCCGTCCTTTTTATGCCCAACCGGTCGCTGCCACCACTTGGCCACAGCTGCTGGGCCATTGCCCCAGCAGCGCCGACTACTGGTCCGGCTTGTGTCCGCCCTCCTGGCGCCCAACCACCCGGTACTCCAGCAGCCATCACTTGGCCTCAGCTGCTGGGCCTCTGCCGCCGCTGCGCCGTCTACCGTTCAGTATTGTGGCTGCCCTTTAAATGCACAACCGGCCGCTGCCCCAGCAGCCATCAGTTGGCCACAGCTGCTGGGCCTCTGCCACCGCTGCGCCGTCTACCGTTCCGGCTTGTGGCCGCCATTTTTATGCCCAACCCCCCGCTAGCCCAGCAGCCATCACTTGTCCTCAGCTGCTGGGCCTCTGCCTCCGCTGCGGCGTCTACCGTTCCGGCTTGTGGCCGCCCTTTTTATGCCCAACCGGTCGCTGCCCCAGCAGCCACCAATTGGCCACAGCTGCTGGGCCTCTGCCGCCGCTCCGCCGACTACTGGTCCGGCTTGTGTCAGCCCTCCTGGCGGCAACCCCGTGCTACCACATCAGCACCACTTGGCCTCAGCTGCTGGGCCTCTGCCGCCGCTGCGCCGTCTACCGTTCCGGCTTGTGGCCGATATTTTTATGCCCAACCGTCCGCTGCCCCAGCAGCCACCACTTGTCCTCAGCTGCTGGGCCTCTGCCTCCGCTGCGCCGTCTACTGTTCCGGCTTGTGGCCGATATTTTTATGCCCAACCGTCCGCTGCCCCAGCAGCCACCACTTGGCCACAGCTGCTGGGCCTCTGCCACCGCTGCGCCGTCTACCGTTCCGGCTTGTGGCCGCCATTTTTATGCCCAACCCCCCGCTAGCCCAGCAGCCATCACTTGTCCTCAGCTGCTGGGCCTCTGCCTCCGCTGCGCCGTCTACCGTTCCGGCTTGTGGCCGCCCTTTTTATGCCCAACCGGTCGCTGCCCCAGCAGCCATCAGTTGGCCTCAGCTGCTGGGCCTCTGCCGCCGCTGCGCCGTCTACCGTTCCGGCTTGTGGCCGCCATTTTTATGCCCAACCGTCCGCTGCCCCAGCAGCCACCACTTGGCCACAGCTGCTGGGCCTCTGCCGCCGCTGCGCCCTCTACCGTTCCGGCTTGTGGCCGCCCTTTTTATGCACAATCGGCCGCTGCGCCAGCAGCCATCAGTTGGCCTCAGCTGCTGGGCCTCTGCCTCCGCTGCGCCGTCTACCGTTCCGGCTTGTGGCCGCCCTTTTTATGCCCAACCGGTCGCTGCCCCAGCAGCCACCAATTGGCCACAGCTGCTGGGCCTCTGCCGCCGCTGCGCCGTCTACCGTTCAGTATTGTGGCTGCCCTTTAAATGCACAACCGGCCGCTGCCCCAGCAGCCATCAGTTGGCCTCAGCTGCTGGGCCTCTGCCTCCGCTGCGCCGTCTACCGTTCCGGCTTGTGGCCGCCATTTTTATGCACAACCCGCCGATGCCCCAGCAGCCAACACTTGGCCTCAGCTGCTGGGCCTCTGCCGCCGCTGTGCCGACTACTGGTCCGGCTTGCGGTCGCCATTTTTATGCTCAGCCCGCAATGGCACTAGCAGCCAACACTTTGCCTCAGCTTCTGGGCCCCTGCTGCCGCTGCGCCGTCTACCCTTCCGGCTTGTGGTCGCCATTTTTATGACCAACCCGCGGCTGCTCCAGCTGCCAAAACTTGGCCACAGCTGCTGGGCCTCTGCCGTCGCTCCGCCGACTACAGGTCCGGCTTGTGTCAGCCCTCCTGGCGCCAACCCCGTGCTACCACATCAGCACCACTTGGCCTCAGCTGCTGGGCCTCGGCCGCCGCTGCGCCGTCTACCGTTCCGGCTTGTGGCCACCATTTTTATGCACAACCGGCTGCCACCCCAGCAGCCACCACTTGTCCCCAGTTGCTGGGCATCTGCCCCCGCTGCGCCGACTACTGGTCCGGCTTGTGGCCGCCATTTTTATGCCTAAACCCCCGCTACCCCTGCAGTTACCATTTGGCCTCAGCTGCTGGGCCTCTGCCGCCGCTGCGCCATTTATCGTTCCGGCTTGTAACCGCAATTTTTATGCCCAACCAGTCGATGCCCCAGCAGCCAACACTTGGCCTCAGCTTCTGGGCCTCTGTCCTCGCCATCAGTTGGCCTCAGCTGCTGGGCCTCTGCCTCCGCTGCGCCGTCTACCGTTCCGGCTTGTGGCCGCCCTTTTTATGCCCAACCGGTCGCTGCCCCAGCAGCCACCAATTGGCCACAGCTGCTGGGCCTCTGCCGCCGCTGCGCCGTCTACCGTTCAGGCTTGTGGCCGCCCTTTTAAATGCACAACCGGCCGCTGCCCCAGCAGCCATCAGTTGGCCTCAGCTGCTGGGCCTCTGCCTCCGCTGCGCCGTCTACCGTTCCGGCTTGTGGCCGCCATTTTTATGCACAACCCGCCGATGCCCCAGCAGCCAACACTTGGCCTCAGCTGCTGGGCCTCTGCCGCCGCTGTGCCGACTACTGGTCCGGCTTGTGGTCGCCATTTTTATGCTCAGCCCCGCAATGGCACTAGCAGCCAACACTTTGCCTCAGCTGCTGGGCCCCTGCTGCCGCTGCGCCGTCTACCCTTCCGGCTTGTGGTCGCCATTTTTATGACCAACCCGCGGCTGCTCCAGCTGCCAAAACTTGGCCACAGCTGCTGGGCCTCTGCCGTCGCTCCGCCGACTACAGGTCCGGCTTGTGTCAGCCCTCCTGGCGCCAACTCCGTGCTACCACATCAGCACCACTTGGCCTCAGCTGCTGGGCCTCGGCCGCCGCTGCGCCGTCTACCGTTCCGGCTTGTGGCCGCTATTTTTATGCCCAACCGTCCGCTGCCCCAGCAGCCACCACTTGCCCACAGCTGCTGGGCCTCTGCCGCCGCTGCGCCCTCTACCGTTCCGGCTTGTGGCCGCCCTTTTTATGCCCAATCGGCCGCTGCCCCAGCAGCCATCAGTTGGCCTCAGCTGCTGGGCCTCTGCCGCCGCTGCGCCATTTATCGTTCCGGCTTGTAACCGCAATTTTTATGCCCAACCAGTCGATGCCCCAGCAGCCAACACTTGGCCTCAGCTTCTGGGCCTCTGCCCCGCTGCGCCGTCTACCGTTCCGGCTTGTGGCCGCCCTTTTTATGCACAACCGTCGCTGCCCCAGCAGCCACCAGTTGGCCTCAGCTGCTGGGCCTCTGCCACCGCTGCGCCGTCTACCGTTCCGGCTTGTGGCCGCCATTTTTATGCACAACCCGCCGATGCCCCAGCAGCCACCACTTGGCCTCAGCTGCTGGGCCTCTGCCGCCGCTGCGCCGTCTACCGTTCCGGCTTGTGGCCGCCATTTTTATGCCCAACCCCCCGCTACCCCAGCAGCCATCATATGGCCTCAGCTGCTGGGCCTCTGCCTCCGCTGCGCCGTCTACCGTTCCGGCTTGTGGCCGCCATTTTTATGCCCAACCGGCCGCTGCCCCAGCAGCCACCACTTGGCCACAGCTGCTGGGCCTCTGCCGCCGCTGCGCCGACTATCGTTCCGGTTTGTGGCCGCCCTTTTTGTGCACAACCCCCGCTACCCCAGCAGCCACCACTTGGCCTCAGCTGCTGGGCCTCTGCCGCCGCTGCGCCGTCTACCGTTCCGGCTTGTGGCCGCCATTTTTATGCACAACCCGCCGATGCCCCAGCAGCCAACACTTGGCCTCAGCTGCTTGGCCTCTGCCGCCGCTGCGCCGACTACTGGTCCGGCTTGTGGTCGCCATTTTTATGCCCAACCCGCAATGGCACTAGCAGCCAACACTTTGCCTCAGCTTGGGCCCCTGCCCGCTGCGCCGTCTACCCTTCCGGCTTGTGGTCGCCATTTTTATGACCAACCGGTCCGCTGCCCCAGCAGCCACCACTTGGCCTCAGCTGCTGGGCCTCTGCCGCCGCTGCGCCGCCTACCGTTCCGGCTTGTGGCCGCCATTTTTATGCCCAACCGGTCGCTGCCCCAGCAGCCATCAGTTGGCCTCAGCTGCTGGGCCTCTGCCGCCGCTGCGCCGTCTACCGTTCCGGCTTGTGGCCGCCATTTTTATGCACAACCCGCCGATGCCCCAGCAGCCACCACTTGGTTACAGCTGCTGGGCCTCTGCCGCCGCTGCGCCGTCTACCGTTCCGGCTTGCGGCCGCCATTTTTATGCCCAACCCCCGCTACCCTAGCAGCCAACACTTGGCCTCAGCTGCTGGGCCCCTGCCGCCGCTGCGCCGTCTACTGTTCCGGCTTTTGGCCGCCATTTTTATGCCCAACCCGCATGCCCCAGCAGCCAACACTTGGCCTCAGCTCTGGGCCCCTGCCGCCGCTGCGCCGTTCACCGCCTTATGGTCGCCATTTTTATGCACAACCGGCCGCTGCCCCAGCAGGCATCACTTGGCCTCAGTTGCTGGGCCTCTGCCGCCGCTGCGCCGTCGTACCGTTCCGGCTTGTGGCCGCCATTTTTATGCCCAACCGACTGCTGCCCCAGCAGCCAACACTTGGCCTCAGCTGCTGGGCCTCTGCCGCCGCTGCCCGTACGTCCGGCTTGTGCCGCCCTCTACCCCAGCAGCCATCACTTGGCCTCAGCTGCTGGGCCTCTGCCGCCGCTGTGCCGACTACTGGTCCGGCTTGTGGCCGCCATTTTTATGCCCAAACCCCCGCTACCCCTGCAGCCACCATTTGGCCTCAGCTGCTGGGCCTCTGCCGCCGCTGCGCCGTCTACCGTTCCGGCTTGTGGCCACCATTTTTATGCACAACCGGCTGCCACCCCAGCAGCCACCACTTGTCCCCAGTTGCTGGGCATCTGCCACCGCTGCGCCGACTACTGGTCCGGCTTGTGGCCGCCATTTTTATGCCTAAACCCCCGCTACCCCTGCAGTTACCATTTGGCCTCAGCTGCTGGGCCTGTGCCGCCGCTGCGCCGTCTACCGTTCCGGCTTGTGGCCACCATTTTTATGCACAACCGGCTGTTACCCCAGCAGCCACCACTTGTCCCCAGTTGCTGGGCCTCTGCCGCCGCTGCGCCGCCTACCGTTCCGGCTTGTGGCCGCCATATTTATGCACAACCCGCCGCTGCCCCAGCAGCCAGCACTTGGCCACAGGTGCTGGGCCCCTGCCGCCGCTGCGCCGTCTACCGTTCCGGCTTGCGGCCGACATTTTTATGCCCAACCCGCAATTGCCCTAGCAGCCAACACTTGGCCTCAGCTGCTGGGCCCCTGCCGCCGCTGCGCCGTCTACTGTTCCGGCTTATGGCCGCCATTTTTATGCCCAACCCGCAATTGCCCTAGCAGCCAACACTTGGCCTCAGCTTCTGGGCCCCTGCCGCCGCTGCGCCGTCTACCGTTCCGGCTTATGGTCGCCATTTTTATGCACAACCGGCCGCTACCCCAGCAGCTATCACTTGGCCTCAGTAGCTGGGCCTCTGCCGCCGCTGCGCCGTCTACCGTTCCGGCTTGTGGCCGCCATTTTTATGCCCAACCGACTGCTGTCCCAGCAGCCAACACTTGGCCTCAGCTGCTGGGCCTCTGCCGCCGCTGTGCCGACTACTGGTCCGGCTTGTGTACGCCCTCTACCCCAGCAGCCATCACTTGGCCTCAGCTGCTGGGCCTCTGCCGCCGCTGTGCCGTCTACCGTTCCGGCTTTTGGCCGCCATTTTTTATGCCCAACCCCCCTCTGCCCCATCAGCCAAAACTTGGCCTCAGCTGCTGGGCTCTGCCCCCGCTGCGACGTCTACCGTTCCGGCTTGTGGCAGTCATTTTTATGCCCAACCGGTCGCTGCACCAGCAGCCACCACTTGGCCACAGCTGCTGGGCCTCTGTCTCCACTGTGCCGCGTACCGTTCCGGCTTGTGGCCGCCCTTTTTATGCACAATAGGCCGCTGCGCCAGCAGCCATCACTTGTCCTCAGCTGCTGGGCCTCTGCCGCCGCTGTGCCGACTACTGGTCCGGCTTGTGGCCGCCATTTTTATGCCCAAACCCCCGCTACCCCTGCAGCCATCATTTGGCCTCAGCTGCTGGGCCTCTGCCGCCGCTGCGCCGTCTACCGTTCCGGCTTGTGGCCGCCCTTTTTATGCACAACCGGCCGCCGCGCCAGCAGCCACCACTTGTCCCCAGTTGCTGGGCATCTGCCACCGCTGCGCCGACTACTGGTCCGGCTTGTGGCCGCCATTTTTATGCCTAAACCCCCGCTACCCCTGCAGTTACCATTTGGCCTCAGCTGCTGGGCCTCTGCCGCCGCTGCGCCGTCTACCGTTCCGGCTTGTGGCCGCCATTTTTATGCCCAACCGACTGCTGTCCCAGCAGCCAACACTTGGCCTCAGCTGCTGGGCCTCTGCCGCCGCTGTGCCGACTACTGGTCCGGCTTGTGGCCGCCATTTTTATGCCCAAACCCCCGCTACCCCTGCAGCCATCATTTGGCCTCAGCTGCTGGGCCTCTGCCGCCGCTGCGCCGTCTACCGTTCCGGCTTGTGGCCACCATTTTTATGCACAACCGGCTGCCACCCCAGCAGCCACCACTTGTCCCCAGTTGCTGGGCATCTGCCACCGCTGCGCCGACTACTGGTCCGGCTTGTGGCCGCCATTTTTATGCCTAAACCCCCGCTACCCCTGCAGTTACCATTTGGCCTCAGCTGCTGGGCCTCTGCCGCCGCTGCGCCGTCTACCGTTCCGGCTTGTGGCCGCCCTTTTTATGCACAATCGGCCGCTGCGCCAGCAGCCATCAGTTGGCCTCAGCTGCTGGGCCTCTGCCGCCGCTGCGCCATTTATCGTTCCGGCTTGTAACCGCAATTTTTATGCCTAAACCCCCGCTACCCCTGCAGTTACCATTTGGCCTCAGCTGCTGGGCCTCTGCCGCCGCTGCGCCGTCTACCGTTCCGGCTTGTGGCCACCATTTTTATGCACAACCGGCTGCCACCCCAGCAGCCACCACTTGTCCCCAGTTGCTGGGCCTCTGCCGCCGCTGCGCCGTCTACCGTACCGCCTTTTGGCCGCGTTTTTTATGCACAACCGGCCCCTGCCCTAGCAGCCATCATTTGGCCTCAAGTGCTGGGCCTCTGCCTCCACTGCGCCGCGTACCGTGCCGGCTTGTGGTCGCCCTTTTTATGCACAATCGGCCGCTGCGCCAGCAGCCATCACTTGTCCTCAGCTGCTGGGCCACTGCCGCCGCTGTGCCGACTACTGGTCCGGCTTGTGGCCGCCATTTTTATGCCCAAACCCCCGCTACCCCTGCAGCCACCATTTGGCCTCAGCTGCTGGGCCTCTGCCGCCGCTGCGCCGTCTACCGTTCCGGCTTGTGGCCACCATTTTTATGCACAACCGGCTGCCACCCCAGCAGCCACCACTTGTCCCCAGTTGCTGGGCCTCTGCCGCCGCTGCGCCGACTACTGGTCCGGCTTGTGGCCGCCATTTTTATGCCCAACCCGCCGCTGCCCCAGCAGCCACCACTTAGCATCAGCTGCTGGGCCTCTGCCGCTGCTGCGCCGTCTACCGTTCCGGCTTTGTGGCCGCCATTTTTATGCCCAACCGGCTGTTGCCCCAGCAGCCAACACTTGGCCCCAGCTGCTGGGCCCCTGCCGCCGCTGCGCCGTCTACCGTTCCGGCTTATGGCCGCCATTTTTATGCCCAACCCCCCAATTGCCCCAGCAGCCAACACTTGGCCTCAGCTGCTGGGCCCCTGCCGCCGCTGCGCCGTCTACCGTTCCGGCTTATGGCCGCCATTTTTATGCACAACCGGCCGCTACCCCAGCAGCTATCACTTGGCCTCAGCAGCTGGGCCTCTGCCGCCGCTGCGCCGTCTACCGTTCCGGCTTGTGGCCGCCATTTTTATGCCCAACCGGCTGCTGCCCCAGCAGCCAACACTTGGCCACAGCTGCTGGGCCTCTGTCTCCACTGCGCCGCGTACCGTTCCGGCTTGTGGCCGCCATTTTTATGCACAACCGGCTGCCACCCCAGCAGCCACCACTTGTCCCCAGTTGCTGGGCATCTGCCACCGCTGCGCCGACTACTGGTCCGGCTTGTTGCCGCCATTTTTATGCCCAAACCCCCGCTACCCCTGCAGTTACCATTTGGCCTCAGCTGCTGGGCCTCTGCCGCCGCTGCGCCGTCTACCGTTCCGGCTTGTGGCCACCATTTTTATGCACAACCGGCTGCCACCCCAGCAGCCACCACTTGTCCCCAGTTGCTGGGCCTCTGCCGCCGCTGCGCCGCCTACCGTTCCGGCTTGTGGCCGCCATATTTATGCACAACCCGCCGCTGCCCCAGCAGCCAGCACTTGGCCACAGGTGCTGGGCCTCTGCCGCCGCTGCGCCGTCTACCGTTCCGGCTTGCGGCCGACATTTTTATGCCCAACCCGCAATTGCCCTAGCAGCCAACACTTGGCCTCAGCTTCTGGGCCCCTGCCGCCGCTGCGCCGTCTACCGTTCCTGCTTATGGCCGCCATTTTTATGCCCAACCCGCAACTGCCCTAGCAGCCAACTTTGGGCCTCAGCTACTGGCCCCTGCCGCCGCTGCGCCGTCTACCGTTCCGGCTTATGACCGCCATTTTTATGCACAACCGGCCGCTACCCCAGCAGCTACCACTTGGCCTCAGTAGCTGGGCCTCTGCCGCCGCTGCGCCGTCTACCGTTCCGGCTTGTGGCCGCCATTTTTATGCCCAACCGACTGCTGTCCCAGCAGCCAACACTTGGCCTCAGCTGCTGGGCCTCTGCCGCCGCTGTGCCGACTACTGGTCCGGCTTGTGTACGCCCTCTACCCCAGCAGCCATCACTTGGCCTCAGCTGCTGGGCCTCTGCCGCCGCTGTGCCGTCTACCGTTCCGCCTTTTGGCCGCAATTTTTATGCCCAACCCCCCTCTGCCCCATCAGCCAAAACTTGGCCTCAGCTGCTGGGCTCTGCCCCCGCTGCGCCGTCTACCGTTCCGGCTTATGGCCGCCATTTTTATGCACAACCGGCCGCTACCCCAGCAGCTATCACTTGGCCTCAGCAGCTGGGCCTCTGCCGCCGCTGCGCCGTCTACCGTTCCGGCTTGTGGCCGCCATTTTTATGCCCAACCGGCTGCTGCCCCAGCAGCCACCACTTGGCCACAGCTGCAGGGCCTCTGCCGCCGCTGCGCCGTCTACCGTTCCGGCTTGTGGCAGTCATTTTTATGCCCAACCGGTCGCTGCACCAGCAGCCACCACTTGGCCACAGCTGCTGGGCCTCTGTCTCCACTGCGCCGCGTACCGTTCCGGCTTGTGGCCGCCCTTTTTATGCACAATAGGCCGCTGCGCCAGCAGCCATCACTTGTCCTCAGCTGCTGGGCCTCTGCCGCCGCTGTGCCGACTACTGGTCCGGCTTGTGGCCGCCATTTTTATGCCCAAACCCCCGCTACCCCTGCAGCCATCATTTGGCCTCAGCTGCTGGGCCTCTGCCGCCGCTGCGCCGTCTACCGTTCCGGCTTGTGGCCACCATTTTTATGCACAACCGGCTGCCACCCCAGCAGCCACCACTTGTCCCCAGTTGCTGGGCATCTGCCACCGCTGCGCCGACTACTGGTCCGGCTTGTGGCCGCCCTTTATATGCACAACCGGCCGCTGCCCCAGCAGCCAATACTTGGCCTCAGCTGCTGGGCCCCTGCCGCCGCTGCGCCGTCTACCGATCCGGCTTGTGGCCGCCCTTTTTATGCACAACCGGCTGCTACCCCAGCAGACACTACTTGTCCTCAGCTGCTGGCCCTCTGCCGTCACTGTGCCGTCTACCGTTCCGGCTTGTGGCCGCCATTTTTATACCCAACTCGCAATTGCCCTAGCAGCCACCACTTGGCTTCAGCTACTGGGCCTCTGCCGCCGCTGCGCCGTCTACCGTTCAGTATTGTGGCTGCCCTTTATATGCACAATCGGCCTCTGCTCCAGCAGCCAATACTTGGCCTCAGCTGCTGGGCCCCTGCCGCCGCTTCGCCGTCTACCGTTCCGGCTTGCGGCCGTCATTTTTATACCCAACTCGCAATTGCCCCAGCAGCCACCACTTGGCCTCAGCTGCTGGGCCCCTGCCGCCGCTGCGCCGTCTACCGTTTAGTATTGTGGCTGCCCTTTATATGCACAACCGGCCGCTGCCCCAGCAGCCATCACTTGGCCTCAGCTGCTGGGCCTCTGCCTCCGCTGCGCCGTCTACCGTTAAGGCTTATTTCCGCCCATTTTATGCACAACCGGCCGCTGCTCCAGCAGCCAATACTTGGCCTCAGCTGCTGGGCCCCTGCCGCCGCTCCGCCGACTACTGGTCCGGCTTGCAGCCGCCATTTTTATGCCCAACCCGCAATTGCCCTAGCAGCCAACACTTGGCCTTAGCTGCTGGGCCCCTGCCGCCGCTTCGCCGTCTACCGTTCCGGCTTGCGGCCGCTCTTTTTATGCCCAACCGGCCGCTGCCCCAGCTGCCAAAACTTGGCCACAGCTGCTGGGCCTCTGCCGCCGCTGCGCCGACTACTGGTTCGGCTTGTGTCAGCCCATCTGGCGCCCAGCCCCGCGCTACCCCATCAGCCACCACTTGGCCTCAGCTGCTGGGCCCCTGCCGCCGCCTACCGTTCCGGCTTGTGGCCGCCATTTTTATGCACAGCCGGCTGCCACCCCAGTAGCCACCAGTTGTCCCCAGTTGCTCGACATCTGCCACCGCTGCGCCGACTACTGGTCCGGCTTGTGGCCGCCATTTTTATGCCCAACCGCCGCTGCCCCAGCAGCCAGCACTTGGCCACAGGTGCTGGGCCTCTGCCGCCGCTGCGCCGCTTACCGATCCGGCTTGCGGCCGCCATTTTTATGCCCAACCGGCCGCTGCCCCAGCAGCCAACACTTGGCCACAGCTGCTGGGCCTCTGCCGCCGCTGCGCCGTCTACCGTTCCGGCTTGTGGCCGCCATTTTTATGCACAACCGGCCGCTGCCCCAGCAGCCACCACTTGTGCGCAGTTGCTGGGCCTCTGCCGCCGCTGCGCCGACTACTGGTCCGGCTTGTGGCCGCCATTTTTATGCCCAACCGTCCGCTGCCCCAGCAGCCAGCACTTGGCCACAGGTGCTGGGCCTCTGCCGCCGCTGCGCCGTTTACCGTTCCGGCTTGCGGCCGCCATTTTTATGCCCAACCCGCCTCTGCCCCAGCAGCCACCACTTGGCCACAGCTGCTGGGCCTCTGCCGCCGCTGCGCCGTCTACCGTTCCGGCTTGTGGCCGCCATTTTTATGCACAACCGGCCGCTGCCCCAGCAGCCATCACTTGTCCGCAGTTGCTGGGCCTCTGCCGCCGCTGCGCCGTCTACCGTTCCGGATTGCGGCCGCCATTTTTATGCCCAACCGCAATTGCCCTAGCAGCCAACACTTGGTCTCAGCTTGTGGGACCCTGCCGCCGCTGCGCCGTCTACCGTTCCGGCTTGTGGCCGCCATTTTTATGCACAACCGGCCGCTGCCCCAGCAGCCACCACTTGGCCACAGCTGCTGGGCCTCTGCCGCCTCTGCGTCGCCTATCGTTCCGGATTGTGGCCGCCATTTTTATGCCCAACCCGCCGCTGCCCCAGCAGCTAACACTTGGCCACAGGTGCTGGGCGTCTGCTGCCGCTGCGCTGCCTACCGTTCCGGCATGTGGCCGGCATTTTTCTGCCCAACCGGCCGCTGCCCCAGCAGCCAGCACTTGGCCACAGGTGCTGGGCCCCTGCCGCCGCTGCGCCGTCTACCGTTCCGGCTTGTGGCCGCCATTTTTATGTACAACCGGCCGCTGCCCCAGCTGCCAAAACTTGGCCACAGCTTCGGGGCCTCTGCCGCCGCTCCGCCGACTACTGGTCCGGCTTGTGTCAGCCCTCCTGGCGCCCAACCCTGCGCTACCTCATCAGGCACCACTTGGCCTTAGCTGCTGGGCCTCTGCCGCCGCTGCGCCGTCTACCGTTCAGTATTGTGGCTGCCCTTTATATGCCCAACCGGCTGCTGGGCCTCTGCCGCCGCTGTGCCGTATATCGTTCCGGCTTGTGGCCGCCATTTTTATGCCCAACCGGCCGCTGCCCCAGCAGCCACCACATGGCCTTAGCTGCTAGGCCCCTGCCGCCGCTGCGCCGTCTACCGTTCCGGCTTGTGGCCGACATTTTTATACCCAACTCGCAATTGCCCTAGCAGCCACCACTTGGCTTCAGCTGCTGGGCCTATGCCGCCGCTGCGCCGTCTACCGTTCAGTATTGTTGCTGCCCTTTATATGCATAACTGGCCACTGCCCCAGCAGCCAATACTTGGCCTCAGCTGCTGGACCCCTGCCGCCGCTTCGCCGTCTACCGTTCCGGCTTGTGGCCGCCCTTTTTATGCACAACCCCAAGCTACCCCAGCAGCCATCTTTTGGCCTCAGCTGCTGGGCCTCTGCCGCCGCTGCGCCGTCTACTGTTCCGGCTTGTGGCCACCCATTTTATGAACAATCGGCCGCTGCGCCAGCAGTCATCAAGTGGCCTCAGCTGCTGGGCCTCTGCCGCCGACTACTGGTCCGGCTTGTGTCAGCCCTTCTGGCGCCCAGCCCCAAGCTACCCCATCAGCCACGACTTGGATTCAGCTGCTGGGCCTCTGCCGCTGCGCGGTCTACCGTTTCGGCTTATTGTGGCCGCCATTTTTATGCACAACAAATTTCAGCCACCACTTGGCCACAGCTGCTGGGCCTCTGCCGCCATTGCGCCGTCTACCGTTCCGGATTGTGGCCGCCATTTTTATGCCCAACCGCAATTGCCCTAGCAGCCAACACTTGGTCTCAGCTTGTGGGACCCTGCCGCCGCTGCGCCGTCTACCGTTCCGGCTTGTGGCCGCCATTTTAATGCACAACCGGCCGCTGCCCCATCAGCCACCACTTGGCCACAGCTGCTGGGCCTCTGCCGCCATTGTGCCGTCTACCGTTCCGGATTGTGGCCGCCATTTTTATGCCCAACCGCAATTGCCCTAGCAGCCAACACTTGGTCTCAGCTTGTGGGACCCTGCCGCCGCTGCGCCGTCTATCGTTCCGCCTTGCGGCCGCCATTTTTATGCCCAACCCGCAATTGCCCTAGCAGCCAACACTTGGCCTCAGCTGCTGGGCCTCTGCTGCCGCTGTGCCGTATACCGTTCCGGCTTGTGGCCGCCATTTTTATGCACAACCGGCTGCTGCCCCAGCAGCCACCACTTGGCCACAGCTGCTGGGTCTCTGCCGCCGCTGCGCCGTCTACCGTTCCGGCTTGTGGCCGACCCTTTTATGCAAAATCGGCCGCTGCGCCTGTAGCCATCACTTGGCCTCAGCTGCTGGGCCTCTGCCGCCGCTGCGCCGACTACTGGTCCGGCTTGTGGCCGCCATTTTTATGCCCAACCGCAATTGCCCTAGCAGCCAACACTTGGTCTCAGCTTTGGGCCCTGCCGCCGCTGCGCCGTCTATCGTTCCGGCTTTGCGGCCGCCATTTTTATGCCCAACCCGCAATTGCCCTAGCAGCCAACACTTGGCCTCAGCTGCTGGGCCTCTGCCGCCGCTGTGCCGTATACCGTTCCGGCTTGTGGCCGCCATTTTTATGCACAACCGGCCGCTGCCCCAGCAGCCACCACTTGGCCACAGCTGCTGGGTCTCTGCCGCCGCTGTGCCGTTTACCGTTCCGGCTTGCGGCCGCCACTTTTATGCCCAACCGGCTGCTACCCCAGCAGACACGACTTTTTCTCAGCTGCTGGGCATCTGCCGTCACTGCGCCGTCTACCGTTCCAGCCCTTCTGGCGCCCAGCCCCGCGCTACCCCATCATCCACCACTTGGATTCAGCTGCTGGGCCTCTGCCGCTGCGCGGTCTACCGTTCCGGCTTGTGGCTGCCATTTTTATGCCCAACCGGCCGCTGCCCCAGCAGCCAATACTTGGCCTCAGCTGCTGGGCTTCTGCCGCCGCTTCGCCGTCTACCGTTCCGGCTTGTGGCCGCCCTTTTTATGCACAACCGGCTGCTACCCCAGCAGACACGACTTGTCCTCAGCTGCTGGCCCTCTGCCGTCACTGTGCTGTCTACCGTTCCGGCTTGTGGCCGCCCTTTTTATGCACAACCGGTCGCTGCTCCAGCAGCCAATACTTGGCCTCAGCTGCTTGGCCCCTGCCGCCGCTTCGACGTCTACCGTTCCGGCTTGTGGCCGCCATTTTTATACCCAACTCGCAATTGCCCTAGCAGCCACCACTTGGCTTCAGCTACTGGGCCTCTGCCGCCGCTGCGCCGTCTACCGTTCAGTATTGTGGCTGCCCTTTATATGCACAACCGGCCGCTGCCCCAGCAGCCAATACTTGGCCTCAGCTGCTGGGCCCCTGCCGCCGCTTCGCCGTCTACCGTTCCGACTTGTGGCCGCCCTTTTTATGCACAATCGGCCTCTGCTCCAGCAGCCAATACTTGGCCTCAGCTGCCGGGCCCCTGCCGCCGCTTCGCCGTCTACCGTTCCGGCTTGCGGCCGTCATTTTTATACCCAACTCGCAATTGCCCCAGCAGCCACCACATGGCCTCAGCTGCTGGGCCCCTGCCGCCGCTGCGCCGTCTACCGTTCAGTATTGTGGCTGCCCTTTATATGCACAACCGGCCGCTGCCCCAGCAGCCATCACTTGGCCTCAGCTGCTGGGCCTCTGCCTCTGCTACGCCGTCTACCGTTAAGGCTTATGGCGGCCCATTTTATGCACAACCGGCCGCTGCTCCAGCAGCCAATACTTGGCCTCAGCTGATGGGGCCCTGCCGGCACTCCGCCGACTACTGGTCCGGCTTGCAGCCGCCATTTTTATGCCCAGCCCGCAATTGCCCTAGCTGCCAACACCTGGCCTCAGCTTCTGGGCCCCTACCGCCGCTGCGTCGCCTACCGTTCCGGCTTGTGGCCGCCATTTTTATGCCCAACCCGCCGCTGCCCCAGCAGCTAACACTTGGCAACAGGTGCTGGGCGTCTGCCGCCGCTGCGCCGTCTGTCGTTCCGGCTTGCGGCCGCCATTTTTATGCCCAACCGGCCGCTGCCCCAGCAGCCAACACTTGGCCACAGATGCTGGGGCTCTGCTGCCGCTGCGCCGCCTACCGTTCCGGCTTGTGGCCGCCACTTTTATGCCCAACCCGCCGCTGCCCCAGCAGCCAGCACTTGGCCACAGGTGCTGGGCCTCTGCCGCCGCTGCGCCGCTTACCGATCCGGCTTGCGGCCGCCATTTTTATGCCCAACTGCAATTGCCCTAGCAGCCAACACTTGGCCTCAGCTTCTGGGCCCCTGCCGCCGCTGCGTCGCCTACCGATCCGGCTTGCGGCCGCCATTTTTATGCCCAACCGGCCGCAGCCCCAGCAGCCAACACTTGGCCACAGATGCTGGGGCTCTGCTGCCGCTGCGCCGCCTACCATTCCGGCTTGTGGCCGCCATTTTTATTCCCAACCGGCCGCTGCCCCAGCAGCCACCACTTGGCCACAGCTGCTGGGCCTCTGCCGCCGCTGCGCCGTCTACCGTTCTGGCTTGTGGCCTCCTTTTTATGCACAATCGGCCGCTGCGCCAGCAGCCATCAGTTGGCCTTAGCTGCCTGGTCTCTGCCGCCGCTGCGCCATCTATCGTTCCGGCTTGTGGCTGCCATTTTTATGCCCAACCAGCAGATGCCCCAGCAGCCAACACTTGGCCTCAGCTTCTGGGCCTCTGTCCCCGCTACCCCAGCTGCCACCACTTTGCTTCAGCTGCTGGGCACCTGCCGTCTACCGTTTCGGCTTGTGGCCGCCATTTTTATGCCCAACCGCCGTCTACCGTTCAGTATTGTGGCTGCCCTTTATATGCACAACCGGCCGCTGCCCCAGCAGCCAATACTTGGCCTCAGCTGCTGGGCCCCTGCCGCCGCTTCGCCGTCTACCGTTCCGACTTGTGGCCGCCCTTTTTATGCACAATCGGCCTCTGCTCCAGCAGCCAATACTTGGCCTCAGCTGCTGGGCCCCTGCCGCCGCTTCGCCGTCTACCGTTCCGGCTTGCGGCCGTCATTTTTATACCCAACTCGCAATTGCCCCAGCAGCCACCATATGGCCTCAGCTGCTGGGCCCCTGCCGCCGCTGCGCCGTCTACCGTTCAGTATTGTGGCTGCCCTTTATATGCACAACCGGCCGCTGCCCCAGCAGCCATCACTTGGCCTCAGCTGCTGGGCCTCTGCCTCCGCTACGCCGTCTACCGTTAAGGCTTATGGCCGCCCATTTTATGCACAACCGGCCGCTGCTCCAGCAGCCAATACTTGGCCTTAGCTGCTGGGCCCCTGCCGCCGCTCCGCCGACTACTGGTCCGGCTTGCAGCCGCCATTTTTATGCCCAGCCCGCAATTGCCCTAGCAGCCAACACCTGGCCTCAGCTTCTGGGCCTTGTGGCTGCCATTTTTATGCCCAACCAGCAGATGCCCCAGCAGCCAACGCTTGGCCTCAGCTTCTGGGCCTCTGTCCCGCTACCCCAGCTGCCACCACTTTGCTTCAGCTGCTGGGCCCCTGCCGTCTACCGTTTCGGCTTGTGGCCGCCATTTTTATGCCCAACAGCCGTCTACCGTTCAGTATTGTGGCCGCCATTTTTATGCCCAACCGTCCGCTGCCCCAGCAGCCAACACTTGGCCACAGATGCTGGGGATCTGCTTCCGCTGCGCCGCCTACCGTTCCGGCTTGTGGCCGCCATTTTTATGCCCAACCGGCCGCTGCCCCAGCAGCCACCACTTGGCCACAGCTGCTGGGACTCTGCCGCCGCTGCGCCGTCTACCGTTCTGGCTTGTGGCCTCCTTTTTATGCACAATCGGCCGCTGCGCCAGCAGCCATCAGTTGTCTTCAGCTGCTGGGCCCCTGCCGCCGCTGCGCAGTCTACCGTTCCGGCTTTTGGCCGCCATTTTTATGCACAACCGGCCGCTGCCCCAGCAGCCATCACTTGGCCTCAGCTGCTGCGCCTCTGCCGCCGCTGTGCCGTCTACCGTTCCGGCTTGTGGCCGCCATTTTTATGCCCAACCGGCTGTTGTCCCAGCAGCCACCACTTGGCCACAGCTGCTGGGCCTCTGCCGCCGCTGCGCCGACTTCTGGTCCGGTTTGTGTCAGCCCTCCTGGCGCCCAACCCCCCGCTACCCAAGCAGCCATCACTTGGCCTCAGCTGCTGAGCCTCTGCCGCCGCTGCGCCGTCTACTGTTCCGGCTTATGGCCACCCATTTTTATGATCAACCGGCTGCTGCCCCAGCAGCCATCACTTGGCCTCAGCTGCTGCGCCTCTGCCGCCGCTGCGCTGTCTACCGTTCCGGCTTTTGGCCGCCATTTTTATGCACAACCGGCCGCTGCCCCAGCAGCCATCACTTGGCCTCAGCTGCTGCGCCTCTGCCGCCGCTGTGCCGTCTACCGTTCCGGCTTGTGGCCGCCATTTTTATGCCCAACCGGCTGTTGTCCCAGCAGCCACCACTTGGCCACAGCTGCTGGGCCTCTGCCGCCGCAGCGCCGTCTACTGTTTCGGCTTGTGGCCACCCATTTTATGCACAATCGGCCGCTGCGCCAGCAGTCATCAAGTGGCCTCAGCTGCTGGGCCTCTGCCGCCGACTACTGGTCCGGCTTGTGTCAGCCCTTCTGGCGCCCAGCCCCGCGCTACCCCATCAGCCACGACTTGGATTCAGCTGCTGGGCCTCTGCCGCTGCGCGGTCTACCGTTTCGGCTTGTGGTCGCCATTTTTATGCCCAACCGGCCGCTGTCCCAGCAGCCAACACTTGGCCTCAGCTGCTGGCCCTCTGCCGCCGCTGTGCCGTCTACCGTTTCGGCTTGTGGCCGCCATTTTTATGCCCAACCGGCTGCTGCCCCAGCAGCCATCACTTGGCCTCAGCTGCTGGGCCTCTGCCTCTGCTACGCCGTCTACCGTTAAGGCTTATGGCCGCCCATTTTATGCACAACCGGCCGCTGCTCCAGCAGCCAATACTTGGCCTCAGCTGATGGGGCCCTGCCGCCACTCCGCCGACTACTGGTCCGGCTTGCAGCCGCCATTTTTATGCCCAGCCCGCAATTGCCCTAGCAGCCAACACCTGGCCTCAGCTTCTGGGCCCCTACCGCCGCTGCGTCGCCTACCGTTCCGGCTTGTGGCCGCCATTTTTATGCCCAACCCGCCGCTGCCCCAGCAGCTAACACTTGGCAACAGGTGCTGGGCGTCTGCCGCCGCTGCGCCGTCTGTCGTTCCGGCTTGCGGCCGCCATTTTTATGCCCAACCGGCCGCTGCCCCAGCAGCCAACACTTGTCCACAGATGCTGGGGCTCTGCTGCCGCTGCGCCGCCTACCGTTCCGGCTTGTGGCCGCCACTTTTATGCCCAACCCGCCGCTGCCCCAGCAGCCAGCACTTGGCCACAGGTGCTGGGCCTCTGCCGCCGCTGCGCCGCTTACCGATCCGGCTTGCGGCCGCCATTTTTATGCCCAACTGCAATTGCCCTAGCAGCCAACACTTGGCTTCAGCTTCTGGGCCCCTGCCGCCGCTGCGTCGCCTACCGATCCGGCTTGCGGCCGCCATTTTTATGCCCAACCGGCCGCTGCCCCAGCAGCCAACACTTGGCCACAGATGCTGGGGCTCTGCTGCCGCTGCGCCGCCTACCATTCCGGCTTGTGGCCGCCATTTTTATGCCCAACCGGCCGCTGCCCCAGCAGCCACCACTTGGCCACAGCTGCTGGGCCTCTGCCGCCGCTGCGCCGTCTACCGTTCTGGCTTGTGGCCCCCTTTTTATGCACAATCGGCCGCTGCGCCAGCAGCCATCAGTTGGCCTTAGCTGCCTGGCCTCTGCCGCCGCTGCGCCATCTATCGTTCCGGCTTGTGGCTGCCATTTTTATGCCCAACCAGCAGATGCCCCAGCAGCCAACACTTGGCCACAGATGCTGGGGCTCTGCTTCCGCTGCGCCGCCTACCGTTCCGGCTTGTGGCCGCCATTTTTATGCCCAACCGGCCGCTGCCCCAGCAGCCACCACTTGGCCTTAGCTGCTAGGCCCCTACCGCCGCTGCGCCGTCTACCGTTCCGGCTTGTGGCCGCCATTTTAATACCCAACTCTCAATTGCCCTAGCAGCCACCACTTGGCTTCAGCTGCTGGGCCTCTGCCGCCGCTGCGCCGTCTACCGTTCAGAATTGTGGCTGCCCTTTATATGCACAACCGGCTGCTACCCCAGCAGACACGACTTGTCCTCAGCTGCTGGCCCTCTGCCGTCACTGTGCTGTCTACCGTTCCGGCTTGTGGCCGCCCTTTTTATGCACAACCGGTCGCTGCTCCAGCAGCCAATACTTGGCCTCAGCTGCTTGGCCCCTGCCGCCGCTTCGACGTCTACCGTTCCGGCTTGTGGCCGCCATTTTTATACCCAACTCGCAATTGCCCTAGCAGCCAATACTTGGCCTCAGCTGCTGGGCCCCTGCCGCCGCTTCGCCGTCTACCGTTCCGACTTGTGGCCGCCCTTTTTATGCACAACCGGCCTCTGCTCCAGCAGCCAATACTTGGCCTCAGCTGCCGGGCCCCTGCCGCCGCTTCGCCGTCTACCGTTCCGGGCTTGCGGCCGTCATTTTTATACCCAACTCGCAATTGCCCCAGCAGCCACCACATGGCCTCAGCTGCTGGGCCCCTACCTGCCGCTGCGCCGTCTACCGTTCAGTATTGTGGCTGCCCTTTATATGCACAACCGGCCGCTGCCCCAGCAGCCATCACTTGGCCTCAGCTGCTGGGGCTCTGCCTCTGCTACGCTGATCTACCGTTAAGGATTATGGCCGCCCATTTTATGCACAACCGGCCGCTGCTCCAGCAGCCAATACTTGGCCTCTGCTGATGGGGCCCTGCCGGCACTGCGCCGACTACTGTTCCGGCTTGTAGCCGCCATTTTTATGCCCAACCCGCCCTAGCTGCCAACACCTGGCCTCAGCTTCTGGGCCCCTACCGCCGCTCGTCCGCTACCGTTCCGGCTTGTGGCCGCCATTTTTTATGCCCAACCCGCCGCTGCCCCAGCAGCTAACACTTGGCAACAGGTGCTGGGCGTCTGCCGCCGCTGCGCCGTCTGTCGTTCCGGCTTGCGGCCGCCATTTTTATGCCCAACCGGCCGCTGCCCCAGCAGCCAACACTGCCAGCCATGCAGTGGGGCTCTGCTGCCACCGCCGGCTCTGTGGCCGCCACTTTTATGAACCCACCCGCCGCTGCCCCAGCAGCCAGCACTGGCCACAGGTGCTGGGCCTCTGCCGCCGCTGCGCCGCTTACCGATCCGGCTTGGCGGCCGCCATTTTTATGCCCAACTGCAATTGCCCTAGCAGCCAACACTTGGCCTCAGCTTGGGCCCCCTGCCGCCGCTGCGCCCTACCGATCCGGCTTTAGGCGCCATTTTTATGCCCAACCGGCCGCAGCCCCAGCAGCCAACACTGGCCGCCATGCCCAACCGGCCGCTGCCCCAGCAGCCACCACTTGGCCACAGCTGCTGGGCCTCTGCCGCCGCTCCGCTGTCTACCGTTCTGGCTTGTGGCCTCCTTTTTTATGCACAATCGGTCGCTGCGCCAGCAGCCATCAGTTGGCCTTAGCTGCCTGGCCTCTGCCATCTATCGTTCCG
>JAECXC010001840.1:0-24383 GCA_018152125.1 Drosophila dunni | reverse complement strand
ATTTCATGCATTTTGACCGATTGTTCCTATGGGAGCTATATGATATAGTAGTCCGATCTGTCCGATTTTTACAAATGATCTGCGTGCAGAGAGAATACACATCTGTACCAAGTTTCATTAAGATAGCTTTAAAACTGAGAGACTAGTTCGCATAGAAACAGACGGACAGACGGACAGACGGACAATGGCTATATCGACTCGGCTGTTGATGCTGATCAAGAATATATATACTTTATATGGTCGGAAAAGCCTCCTTCAATGCGTTACAAACTTCGTGACAAAAACAATATACCCTCTGCAAGGGTATAATGAATATAAACTGATTTTGGGTTTAGATTTTTTTAGACAAAATTAGTGTTCGTCCCTTTCAAAAGTGATGTGTTCCTATAACATGCTCGTAGTATTTATATTTCCTAAAATGTAACTAAATCATTCATTTTTATTTTGAATCTATTGAAGGTTAACACAGTATTGATAAATCAAATAATGGATACTTTCTAAATTATTTAATTTAGAAAAATATATATTTCCGAATATTCGAATCTACCTTTCCTGCAAACTATACTTGGTACACAAGTTTTTCCAACCATAATATAGTCTTATGGCGGAGGGTCAGAATATAGTTTGGACAGCCATCTCATGACATGAAATGAAACTGTATTTTCTCAACTAATTTTCTCATCCTGTAAAACTTACTTTGTCGAAATAAAGTTTTCTGTTATGCTGTACATTTCACTAGTGTTCACTCAAAGCCTAAAGTATTATTAAATAGATCGCAGAACCGAGCTTTTCTTGATATCTGTGATATTCCATATTAAACCTACTTAGTTATTGTGACTAAATGTGTACTAAATGCATAGCAGTGAACTGATTGGTCTATTGATGCAAAAGAGCTTATTTGTGGGGAAAGAAGTATATTATTCTCTTCTTGGACCACAACGTTGGGCGCCATTTATGTAATGGTGCAAGTGTGGTATTGGTGGGGGAAATGGAAATGAATAAAATAATATTAATCCCGACAGAAGATCAGTTACATCTTTGCAGAAACATGGAGATCAGTTGATATTGACTCCTTCTCTACCCTCCCTGCCTATGTGTCTCGGTGGACCCTTTTTAGAAACTACGAGCTGTCATCTTATTGGAACAATTCACCATTTACTCGGGACGAATAAGAAAACAAGAAAGAAAAGTACAGTCGAGCACGCCCAACAGTATAATACTCTCTGCATTTTTTTCCCGGTTAAATTATTAAAATCGGTATCAAGATATTACAATGTATTGTACTTGCATTAAAACACGTTGAAACAAAAACAATCAAAGCAAAACATCTGTTTGTATTCGAATACACATACATTTGACATTATATGTGTTTATACATGTACATATGCATGTGTGTATTCGGCCAGCGACTGCCGGCCGCGCTGTCACCACACAAGCAGCGAAAACGTTTCTGTCTCGCTTGCACTCATTAGTGATATTGCGTTCAATTATCAATGTTGTAACGCTTATAGTTTTCTTGTTTATAGTCCGATTTCAATGTGACTTTTTAGGATAGTTTTATATAGTTAGCCTCCATTCGAATTATACAATTACAATGCTGCACTATATGAACAAATGCCTGTAGGCGGAAGGAGTTATTTTTATGTATTGTGGGAAAAAGGGGCGTGGCAGTCCAAAATTTTAAATGCCAATGCATTTGCGCTGCCGCTAGGAACCTCCACACCAGAATTGGTGATCCTAGGTGCCATGGTTACTGAGATATTCGCCGAAAACAACGATTTTTTCCGAGGTGTGTCTAGTTTTGTGCTCATTGTGGGCGAATGGGGCGTGGCATCGAAAAAAAAAAGATTCTTGTATTGACTGACTAAATATGTGATCGATTGACACCAAGCTCGAACTTGTAGCTCTTACCATCTCTGAAATCTGTTTGTTCATACGGACAGACGGTCAGACGGACAGACAGACGGACAGACGGACATGGCTATATCGACTCGGCTTGTGATGCTGATCAATAATATATATACTTTATGGGGTCTGCCATGCCTCCTTCTGCCTGTTACATACTTTTGCACAAACCCAATATACTCTTGCAGAGAGTATAAAAAGATTAGAAATTCATTTTACGTTCTAAATATATTTAAACAATTTTTCATTATTAACGGGGATGATTCTTATAAAATCTAAATAATTCATATTCATATTAAATTTCGTTGAGATTTACAATTGAGTATACGACTTATTAATTTAAAAAAATATATAAATTACAGAAGAAATGTAATTCAATTGTGAAATAAATGATCTATCGAAAATCGGTTATTTTTCTTGACGTTGACAATAAGTATAGAAAACATACATACAATTCCGGATTTAATAATTCGACAAGTTTAATTCTCTTTCATGATTAAACATTCCAATATGTACTCACTCCGATATCCTTGAGCTCAATGATGACGGTTAAATGAATACCTGTAAGGAAAACTAATTTCTGTGCTGGAATTGTATATATATATATGTATCCATATACACATATTATAAATATATAGAAAATATTAAACGTTTAAAACTTCAATGAATCCGACGTTCGTTCATCATTTAGTATATAAAATAAATGAAAGAATAAAAAATTAACAGATTCCGTCGATGTTGAACACACAGCAGTACACATGAATCCAAAATAGCGAGGGTGACAGTAACAAAAAACCACTATAAAAGGGTCAGCATGAACAACATTTTGAATCCTAAATTAATACTGATTCAGCTAGCGACTTATCTTCCTCCTTGAGGTGTCCCTTGGTATTGTCTCTTGGGGACTAGGCGACAAGATGGCTTGCAAGTCTAAGTAGCCCTGTTCATTCTTTGGTTAGGATGAACCACCAACTACGAGAGGGAATTTACTTCTCCGTAGTCTCCGTTGAAGATGAATACTTTCTCTTGGAAAAGGTCCGAGTGCCTTTTCCACAGATGTATTTGACAAATACGGCTCCGAAGTGACAGCTGGTTTAGAATGTCGACTTGAAAAACATCCAACGAAACTGCCTAGTGATATGCAGCAATATATATATATTTTATATATATATATATATATATATATATATATATATTATGACCACTACAGGCGGCGGGCGAGGAGAACACTGCACTAAATAATGTGGCTGTTATTATCACCAATAAGAACAACATATATTAAGTATTCATACCTCAAAGACAGTACAAATATATATGTATATATATATTTGCAACTTTTCTTGCAATCAACTTGATGCGGTATTACGTTGAATGCAAACCAAACGAGCGGAACTATACTTAGAAATTAAATTATTTTATTTTAATATATACATATGTATTTAAATATATATATACTTACATGTATAAAATAATTTATAGAAGATACCACGTTTCTGCACTTTTTAATAATTTTATATACACCACTTTGCACACTTCTGGTTTGAGCCGATCACTTTTCTTAAATGATCAAAAGGTATCAATGTCCAAAGCTGCTGGCCACTCAATTGCTTGCTTTTTGAAAAGTAGAACAAGACAAAACAACTACCCAAAATATTTCACTCATTCACTCTCCCTTGCAGACATAGCGACCTCTTAAATAACTGCATTATCGTAAGATCTTTTGCCACATGTAATTGAGTGAAAGCTCGCGATACCTATGCGCTGAGTGAGCTTTATCCGAAACGAACTCAAGCATAGTGTAAAAGCTTTATGCATGCATGCGAAACTTTGAGTCTAACATGTAACTTACAAACGTTTTATGCTTAGAGCTGGCGATGTAAGATAAGAGAATTACAAGCTCAGAACTCCCAATGTAATTTAAGAGAGTTAGAATATTTTTTTTTTTCTCTTTTTAAAACTCCCCATCATATATTTAAAAGTTTTTTGTTTTATAAACTATTTTCCTTTATTTTTGGGGGGTTTTGGGGGTCTGTCTTTTGCTGAAAATGCATTTTTCAGCAACAAGACCCATGTTGCCAATGACTTCTCCCAAATTTTCTTGGAGAATTTTTAAATATTGCTCCTTACGCATTATTCCATCGATTAATGCTAAGGGCCCAACTCCATTTTTATATATACAGCCCCAAACCATTATGGACCCGCCACCGTGCTTAACGGTTTGACGCACTCTATCTGCGGATTGGACTGTGGGATCCCTTGTCCAATACCACGATCGTCCGTCTGACTGCAAACAAATAATTTTTATTTCGTCATACCAAATAACCTAGAAAAAATTATATTTAGCATTGTTTAAACTTTTTATTTGTAACTTACGGCATCCCAAACAGCTAAAGTCCAATTCTCATGCATTGCAACAAAGTTTCTACGCAGGTAATGTGCCTTTTAGCCAGAAATGGTTTTTTTTTTTTCATTTCTTTGGTCTTAAGGCCTAATCTGCCGAGACTGCGACGTACTGTCCACTCACTGGCATTTTAGCAAGTTCGCCGCTTTTATAGGCGTAATGTCGCGATTACTTGTCACTAAGTTAGCCACGTGGCGCGTGTCACGTTCGCTTAAAACTCGCGGTCGGCCTCCTTTATTAACTTTAATGTTTTCTGAACATTTTTTTTTTAAACGGTGCACAGTCATGTGGCTAACACCAAATTTTTCCCCCACTTCCCTAACAGATTCTCCCGCTATCAATAATTCGATAATTTTCTTTTTTGTTTCACCATCCATCATAACTCTTGTGCAAATTGACTTGAAATTATGGAAGCTTAGCGATTTAAACGAAAACAAATAAGCTTTAACGGTAAAAAAAAGCCTTAAAACAACAGTAAATAGGTTTTGCACTGCGAGTGCAAAACTGTAACAGTTGGCTTTTTTTACTCTTTGCCCTTGTATTTTTCTTATCGCATATCAAATATTTTCAACTTCTTAGAAAAGAGAGCCAAATATTTCACTAATTAAACAAGACTATGATCTTTATCATGCATAAAGTAGGATAGATAATACAGACCGTTGAAGTGAGCGCATTGAACATGTGTAACAGTTTTGCTCGTCAGTGTAAATGGTATTCCAATCAAAAATCGGTTGAGTTTTCATAGAGATAATAAAGATCAAAGCTTGAAATGTTTTGATTCTAAAATAAGGTCCAAAATCGTGTAGGATGCCTAGAAATGGTTAAAAACGGAAAAAACCAAAAAAACGAAAAAAAAATTGAAAAGAATTTTAATTTGTAGAAATCATAATTATTTTGAAGTAGAGTAAATATAAATTGTATTCAAATTAAAAATCGATTGAGTTTACACAGAGAAAATCAAGATCAAATCACAAAATGTTGTGATTCCAAAATAAGGTCTGAAATCGTGTAGGATGACTAGAAACGCCTAAAAATGGAAAAACAAAAGAAGGAAAAAAATTGTAAATTGTCGAAATCATAATTATTTTGAAGTAGAGTCAATATATGGTATTCCAACCCAAAATCGGTTGAGATTGCACAGTGCAATAATATTGTGTTTTCAATTGTAATAATGCGATTTAAGTCAAATATGCGCCGTTTTGTTCGATGACGAGTTCCCAACGAGATACCAATTTCATAATTTTCGACGACAGGCCTTCCGGACCGTGGTGCATCTTCGATCACCTCTGCACCAGAACGAAAACGTTCAAACCATCGTTGTGCGGTGGATATGGAAGCTGTATCGGGTCCATAAACTGCACAAATTTTATTAGCTGCATGAGATGTATTTTTGCCTTTATCGTAGTACTGTAAAATATGCCGTATTTTCTCTTTATTTTGCTCCATGTTTGCGACGCTATAACTCACGAACGATTTAAAACAAACAACAATTAATCAAACACGTGTTAGCGCGTGAAAAGAGTTTTCAAATAGGCATTAGAGTTAACCGATGCGACGAATACAACTAGAACTACGCTCTTGCAAAGACAAACTTGAGGAAATACCGAAAGACTTTTTTGACAACCTGATATAAATGGTATTCCAATCAAAAATCGGTTGAGTTTTCCCAGAGAAAATCAAGATCAAAGCTCAAAATGTTGTGATTCCAAAATAAGGCATAAAATCGTGTAGAATGACTAGAAACGCCTAAAAATGGAAAAACAAAAGAAGGAAAAAAATTGTAAATTGTCGAAATCATAATTATTTTGAAGTAGAGTCAATATAAATGGTATTCCAATCCAAAATCGGTTGAGTTTTCACAGAGAAAATCAAGATCAAAACCTAAAATGTTATGATTACGAAATAAGGTCGAAAATCGTGTAGGATGACTAGAAACGGCTAAAAACGGAAAAAAACAAAAAATACAAGAAAGAATGCTATAGTCGCCTCGCGTTTTTAGGATACCCGTTACTCAGTTTCAATATGTTATTAACAATGGTGATCGATAAGATAGCTTGGCAAACAGAACATTTTCATACAAATTCATGTTTAGAGCATATTTCGACCGATCGTTCCTAAGGGAGCTATACGATATAGTAGTCCGATTTGGATTAAACTTGGTCAGTATGTAAATATTGATGGCAGTTATATTCTGTTTGAGTTTGATAAATATAGCTTGGTCATCGAAAAAGTTTTTCCTACAAATTCATGTTTAGAGCATATTTCGACCGATCGTTTCTATGGGGGCTATTCGATATAGTAGTCCGATTTGGATCAAACATCGTCGGTATATATATATTACTGGCAGATGTATTCTGTGTGAGTTTGATTAATATAGCTTAGTTAACGCAAATGTTTTTTATACTATTTCATATTTGGAGCGTATTTTTTACCGATCGGTCCTATGGCAGCTATACGATATAGTTATCTGATTTGTATCAAACTTGGTCAGTACATCTACTTCCTAGACATGTACTTCCCGTTTAAATTTGGTTCAAATAGCATAGCTAACAAAAAAATTTTCTATACTAAATCATTCTAGTTTTACCTGTGCATTTACCTTTTATATGAAGATAGAACGCCCTAAAAATGGCGTGTCAAAAAACAAAAACAAACTTGTACTGCTTGGGTATTGTACCTTTCATTTGCGACCCCTATCATCTTTCTAGCTCTTATAGTCTCTGAGATCCTTTTGTTCATACAGACGGACGGACGGACGGACAGACGGACATGACTATATCGACTCGGCTATTGATGCTGATCTAGAATATATATATTTTATGGGGTCTGCCACGCGTCCTTCTCCTGTCACATACATTCCAACGATTACAATATACCCTTTTACTCTACGAGTAACGGGTATAAAAAGAAGTTCAAAAGAATTTTAAATTGTCGAAATCATAATTATTTTGAAGTAGAGGAAATGTAAATGGTATTACAATCAAAAATCGGTTCAGTTTTCCAGAAAAAACCAAGATCAAATCTCAAAATGTTGTGATTCCAAAATAAGGTCCAAAATCGTCTATAATGACTAGAAACGCCTAGAAATGAAAAAAAAAAAATAAAAAAGAAGAAAACAAATTTTAAATTGTCGAAATCATAATTATTTTGAAGTAGAGTCAATATAAATGGTATTCCATTCAAAAATCGGTTGAGTTTTCACAGAGAAAATCAAGATAAAAGCTTAAAATGTGGCAGTTCCAAAATAAGGTTTAAAGTCGTGTAGCATGACTATAAACGCCTAAAAAGGGGAAAAACCACAAATCCCAAAAAAAGTTTAAAAGACTTTTAATTTGTCGAAATCATAATTATTTTGAAGTAGAGTCAATATAAATGTTATTCTAACCAAAAATTGGTTGAGTTTTCACAGAGAAAATCAAGATCAAAGCTCAAAATGTTGTGATTCCAAAATAAGGTCTAAAATCGTGTAGGATGACTGGAAACGGCTAAAAACGGAAAAACCAAAAAAAAAAAAAAAAAAAAAAAAGGTTGAAAAGAATTTTAATTTGTCGAAATCATAATTATTTTGAAGTTGAGTCAATATAAATGGTATTCCAATCCAAAATCGGTTAAGTTTTCACAGAAAAATCAAGATTAAAACTTGAAATGTTTCCGATTCCAAAATAATGTCCAAAATCGTGGAGGATAACTAGAAACGGCTAAAAACGAAAAAAACCAAAAAAAGTTGAAAAGAATTTTAATTTTTCGAAGTCATAATTATTTTGAAGTAGAGTCGATATAAATTTTATTCTAACCAAAAATTGGTTGAGTTTTCACAGAGAAAATCAAGATCAAAGCTCAAAATGTTGTGATTCCAAAATAAGGTCTAAAATCGTGTAGGATGACTAGAAACGGCTAAAAATGGAAAAAACCAAAAAAAACCAAAAAAAGTTGAAAAGTATTTTAATTTGTCGAAATCATAATTATTTTGAAGTAGAGTCAATATAAATGGTATTCCAAAATTGATAAGGTTTTCAAAGAGAAAGTCAGGATCAAAGATTGAAATGTTCTGATTCCAAACTAAGGTCTAAAATAAAGTAGGATGACTAGAAACGAAATCATAATTATTTTGAAGTAGAGTCAATATAAATGGTATTCCAATCCAAAATCGCTTAAGTTTTCACGAAGAAAATCAAGGTCAAAGCTTAAAATGTTATGATTCCAAAATAAGGTCTAAAATCGTGTAGAATGACTAGAAACGGCTAAAAACGGAAAAAACCAAAAAAAAAGTTCAAAATAATTTTAAATTGTCGAAATCATAATTATTTTGAAGTAGAGGAAATGTATACTGACGAGCAAAACTGTAATTCATGTTCAATGGTCCCACTTCAACGGTCTGTATTATCTCTCCTGCTTTATGCATGATAAAGATCATAGTCTTGTTTTATTAGTGAAATATTTGGCTCTCTAATATACCAATTTGAAGACATTTGATAAGCTGGAATAGTTTTACCAATCAAAAATGTAAAAAATGTCAAATGTTACAGTTTTGCACTGCAAATATTTTTATTAATTTGTTTTTAATAATGAGTCCACAGCCCTTTTGATTGTTTCAAGTTTTTTATGCGGTTTGGCATACTTTGTGTGTAGCGGCGCACCATTTCTGGTGGAATCGAATACCACACGTCCTTAGTTCTCTCCCACAACTCCGTCATGCCATTGGGAGGGGCCGCATATTTCGCTAGCTGCGATTTGACATGGCTCCATAGATTTTCAATGGGATTCATGTCCGGGGATTGCTGTGGCCACTTCATAGTCTGAAAATTTTGGTTCAATAACCAATTTTTCACTAAGTTTGATGTGTGCTTTGGGTCATTGTCTTGCTGAAAATGCATTTTTCAGCAACAAGACCCATGTTGCCAATGACTTCTCCCAAATTTTCTTGGAGAATGTTTAAATATTGCTCCTTACGCATTATTCCATCGATTAATGCTAAGGGCCCAACTCCATTTTTATATATACAGCCCCAAACCATTTTGACGCACTCTATCTGCGGATTGGACTGTGGGATCCCTTGTCCAATACCACGATCGTCCGTCTGACTGCAAACGATTAATTTTTATTTCGTCATACCAAATAACCTAGAAAAAATTATATTTAGCATTGTTTAAACTTTTTATTTGTAACTTACGGCATCCCAATCAGCTAAAGTCCAATTCTCATGCATTGCAACAAAGTTTCTACGCAGGTAATGTGCCTTTTAGCAAGAAATGGTTTTTTTAGACCCCGTACTCTAAAAAAGAGTAGAGGGGTCTATTAGGTTTGTCAGAAGCGAAATGTTCGTAACAGGCAGAAGGAGGCGTGGCCGACCCCATAAAGTATATATATTCTTGATCAGCATCAACAGCCGAGTCGATATAGCCATGTCCGTCTGTCCGTCCGTCCGTATGAACACCTGGATCTTTTAAACTACACAAGCTAGAGCCACCAAATTTATAATGAAAGTCCGCTATTATCTTACGCAGGTTAAGTTTATTTCAAATTTTTGCCACGCCCCTCACCGCCCCCGCAATAAGCAAAAAACCAGACACACCTCGAAAAAAAATGTAGTTTTAGGCAAACTCAGTAACTATGGCACTTAGGTACACCATTTCTGGTTGCTAGAGTTGCTAGAGACAGCCTTAATGCAATGCCATTTAAAAATTTTGGCCTGCCACGCCCCCTTTTCTCATAAAAGCTAAAAAACTTTCAAAATTTCAAGCTCAAAATTTGCAGGATTTAGGGCAGTTAGTCAAATAGTACAGTGTTTATAATTAATTATTCGAAGAGAGGAATATCATATCAAACTATATTCCAAGCCGCGTTAAAATCCGTCAATTAACAAAAAAGTTATTAGGTTAGAAAGTTTATGTAATTTAGCTGCAATTTCGCCGCCTGTGTGACGTCAGCGCTGCTCGCAGACGCTGCGTCGCTGCGACGTTGCGACGCTGCCGTGCCGACCAGTGCTAGGCACGCATACATACATATGTGCATACACATAATTTCAAACGAGTGTGTACTTGTATGTATAACATGTAAATGCGAATAAGCGGAACATGCTTGAAAATAGCGCGTGGTGCGAATGGTAGAGTTACAGCGCGATGTGAAATCGTTGCCTGAGGGTCGTAGGTTCGAATGCTGGCAATGAGAATTGCTAATTTAATTTTTTTTTTAAATATCAATTCAAAATATACAAATAAATTTTAATTTTTAAATTTCGTTATTCTATTTTAATTCAAATTAAATACAAATGCACATTATTATGGGAGTACGGGGTCTTTTACAGTCGGCTCGATCGACTGTAGCCTTTCTTACTTGTTTTTTTTCCCATTTCTTTTGGGTCTTAAGGCCTTAATCTGCCGAGGAGGCGTGCGACAAGTACATTTGTCCACTCACTGGCATTTTAGCAAGTTCGCCGCTTTTATAGGCGTAATGTCGCGATTACTTGTCACTAAGTTAGCCACGTGGCGCGTGTCACGTTCGCTTAAAACTCGCGGTCGGCCTCCTTTATTAACTTTAATGTTTTCTGAACATTTTTTTTTTAAACGGTGCACAGTCATGTGGCTAACACCAAATTTTTCCCCCACTTCCCTAACAGATTCTCCCGCTATCAATAATTCGATAATTATCTTTTTTGTTTCACCATCCATCATAACTCTTGTGCAAATTGACTTGAAATTATGGAAGCTTAGCGATTTAAACGAAAACAAATAAGCTTTAACGGTAAAAAAAACCTTAAAACAACAGTAAATAGGTTTTGCACTGCGAGTGCAAAACTGTAACAGTTGGCTTTTTTTACTCTTTGCCCTTGTATTTTTCTTATCGCATATCAAATATTTTCAACTTCATAGAAAAGAGAGCCAAATATTTCACTAATTAAACAAGACTATGATCTTTATCATGCATAAAGTAGGATAGATAATACAGACCGTTGAAGTGAGCGCATTGAACATGTGTAACAGTTTTGCTCGTCAGTGTAAATGGTATTCCAATCAAAAATCGGTTGAGTTTTCATAGAGATAATAAAGATCAAAGCTTGAAATGTTTTGATTCTAAAATAAGGTCTAAAATCGTGTAGGATGCCTAGAAATGGTTAAAAACGGAAAAAACCAAAAAAAAAAAAAAAAAAGTTTAAAAGAATTTTAATTTGTCGAAATCATAATAATTTTGAAGTAGAGTCAATATAAATGTTATTCCAATCAAAAAATCGGTTGAGATTTCACAAAGAAAATCAAGATCAAAGCTCAAAATGTTGTGATTCCAAAATAAGGTCTAAAATCGTGTAGGATGACTAGAAACGCCTAAAAATGGAAAAACAAAAAAAAGAAAAAAAAAATTTTAAAATTGTCGAAATCATAATTATTTTGAAGTAGAGTCAATATAAATGGTATTCCAATCCAAAATCAATTAAAGTTTCACAGAAAAAATCAAGATCAAAGCTCAAAATGTTGTGATTCCAAAATAAAGGTCCAAAAATCGTGTAGGATGACTAGAAACGGCTAAAAAGCGAAAAAACAAAAAAAAGTTGAAAAAAAATTTTAAATTGTCAAAATCATAATTATTTTGAAGTAGAGTCAATATAAATGGTATTCCAATCAAAAATCGGTTGAGTTTTCACAGAGAAAATCAAGATCAAATCTCTAAATGTTGTGATTCCAAAATAAGGTCTAAAGTCGTGTAGGATGACTAGAAACGCCGAAAAATGGATAAACAAAGAAAAGTTTCAAAAAACTGTAAATTGTCGAAATCATAATTATTTTGAAGTAGAGTCAATATAAATGGTATTCCAATCAAAAATCGGTGGAGTTTTCACAGAGAACATCAAGATCAAAGCTTGAAATGTGGCAGTTCCAAAATAAGGTTTAAAGTCGTGTAGGATGACTAGAAACGCCTAAAAATGGAAAAACAAAAAAAAAGGAAAAAATTTTTTAAATTGTCGAAATCATAATTATTTTGAAGTAGAGTCAATATAAATGGTTATTCAAATCAAAAATCGATTGAGTTTTCACATTGAGAAAATCAAGATCAAAGCTCAAAATGTTTTGTTCGATTCCAAAAAAGCAAAAACAATTCAAATCGGTGAGTAGGTGTCAAATTCGAATCAGATCTAGACCAAAGAAAACGTTCAAAACATCGCGTGAAAATGGAAGCTGTATCGGGAAAACAAATTTTAAATTGTCGAAATCATAATTATTTTTGAAGTAGAGTCAATATAAATGCCGTATTCCAATCCAAAATCGATTGAGTTTAATCACAGAAAAAATTAAGATCAAAGCTCAACAATGTTGTGAATTCCAAAATAAGGTCTCAAAATCGTGTAAGATGACTAGAAACGCTTAAAAAATGCGAAAAACAAACAAAAAGTTAAAAAAATTTTAAATTGTCGAAATCATAATTATTTTGAAGTAGAGTCAATATAAATGGTATTCCAATCAAAAATCGGTTGAGTTTTCACAGAGAAAATCAAGATCAAAGCTTAAAATGTTGTGATTCCAAAATAAGGTCAAAAGTCGTGTAGAATGACTAGAAACGCCTAAAAATGGAAAAACAAAAAAAAAGTTAAAAAAATTGTAAATTGTCGAAATCATAATTATTTTGAAGTAGAGTCAATATAAATGGTATTCCAATCCAAAATCGGTTGAGTTTTCACAGAGAAAATCAAGATCAAAGCTTTAAATGTTGTGATTCCAACATAAGGTCAAAAGTCGTGTAGAATGACTAGAAACGGCTAAAAACGGAAAAAACCAAAAAAAAAAAAAAAAAAAGTTTAAAAGAATTTTAATTTGTCGAAATCATAATTATTTTGAAGTAGAGTCAATATAAATGTTATTCCAACCAAAAATTGGATGAGATTTCACAAAGAAAATCAAGAGCAAAGCTTGAAATGTTGCGATTCCAAAATAAGGTCTAAAATCGAGCAGGATGACTAGAAACGCCTAAAAATGGAAAAACAAAAATAAGAAGAAAAAAATTTGTAAATTGTCGAAATCATAATTATTTTGAAGTAGATTCAATATACCTTGTATTACAATCCAAAATCAATAAAGTTTTCACAGAAAAAATCAAGATCAAAGCTTGAAATGTTGTGATTAAAAAAAAAGGTCCAAAATCGTGTAGGATGACTAGAAACGCCTAAAAATGGAAAAAACAAAAAAAGTTTAAAAAAATTTTAAATTGTCGAAATCATAATTATTTTGAAGTAGAGTCAATATAAATGGTATTCCAATCAAAAATCGGTTGAGTTTTCACAGAAAAAATCAAGATCAAAGCTTGAAATATTTTGATTCCAAAATAAGGTTTAAATCGTGTAGGATGACTATAAACGCCTAAAAAAAAAAAAAAAAAAATAAAAACAAAAAAAAAATTTTAAATTGTCGAAATCATAATTATTTTGAAGTAGAGTCAATATAAATGGTATTCCAATCAAAAATCGGTTGAGTTTTTACAGAGAAAATCAAGATCAAAGCTTTAAATGTTGTGATTCCAAAATAAGGTCTAAAATCGTGTAGGATGACTAAAAACGGCTTAAAAGGAAAAAAACAAAAAAAAAAAAAAAATTCAAAATTGTAAGAAGACTAAAAATTTGTCGAAATCATAATTATTTTGAAGTAGAGTCAATATAAATGGTATTCCAATCCAAAATCGGATTAAGTTTTCACAGAGAAAATCTAGATCAAAGCTTAAAATGTTGTAATTCCAAAATAATGTCTAAATCGTGTAGGATAATTAGAAACGCCAAAAAATTGAAAAAACCAAAAAAACCAAATAAATTTAAAAAAAATTTTAGATTGTCGAAATCATAATTATTTTGAAGTAGAGTCAATATAAATGGTATTCCAATCCAAAATCGATTGAGTTTTCACAGGAGAAAATCTAGGATCAAAGCTCAAAATGTTGTGATTCCAAAATAAGGTCTAAAATCGTGTAGGATGACTAGAAACGCCTAAAAATTGAAAAAACCAAAAAAAGTTGAAAAAAAATTTTAAATTGTCGAAATCATAATTATTTTGAAGTAGAGTCAATATAAATGGTATTCCAATCCAAAATCTGATTTTTTTAAGTTTAGAGAAAATCAAGATCAAAGCTCAAAATGTTGTGATTCCAAAAATAAGGTCTAAAATCGTGTAGGATGACTAGAAACGCCTAAAAACGGAAAAAACCAAAAAAAAAAAAAAAAAAAGTTGAAAAAAATTTTAAATTGTCGAAATCATAATTATTTTGAAGTAGAGTCAATATAAATGGTATTCCTTATCCAAAATCGGTTGAGTTTTCACAGAGAAAATCAAGATCAAATCTCCAACATGTTGTGATTCCAAAAAAAGGTCTAAATTCGTGTGGGATGACTAGAAACGCAAAAAAAAAGGAACGACATAAAAAAAAAAAAAAAAATGTTAATTGTCGAAATCATAATTATTTTTAAGTGGAGTCAATATAAATGGTATTCCAATCCAAAATCAATTGAGTTTTCACAGAGAAAATCTAGATCAAAGCTTAAAATGTTGTAATATCCAAAATAAGGTCTGACATCGTGTAGGATGACTAGAAACGCCAAAAAATTTAAAAAACCAAATAAATTTGAAAAAAAATTTAATATTGACGAAATCATAATAATTTTGAAGTAGAGTCAATATAAATGGTATTCCAATCCAAAATCAATTGAGTTTTCACAGAGAAAATCAAGATCAAAGCTCAAAATGTTGTGATTCCAAAATAAGGTCTAAAATCGTGTAGGATGACTAGAAACGCCTAAAAATTGAAAAAACCAAAAAAGTTAAAAAAATTTTAAATTGTCGAAATCATAATTATTTTGAAGTAGAGTCAATATAAATGGTATTCCAATCAAAAATCGATTGAGTTTTCACAGAGAAAATCAAGATCAAAGCTCAAAATGTTGTGATTCCAAAATAAGGTCTAAAATCGTGTAGGATGACTAGAAACGCCTAAAAATGGAAAAAACAAAAAAAAAATTAAACAAATTTTAAATTGTCGAAATCATAATTATTTTGAAGTAGAGTCAATATAAATGGTATTCCAATCCAAAATCGGTTGAGTTTTCACAGAGAAAATCAAGATCAAAGCTCAAAATGTTGTGATTCCAAAATAAGGTCCAAAATCGTGTAGGATGACTAGAAACGCCTAAAAAGGGAAAAAAACCAAAAAAACAAAAAAAAAAAAGTTGAAAAAAATTTTAAATTGTCGAAATCATAATTATTTTGAAGTAGAGTCAATATAAATGGTATTCCAATCCAAAATCGATTGAGTTTTCACAGAGAAAATCAAGATCAAAGCTCAAAATGTGGTGATTCCAAAATAAGGTCTAAAATCGTGTAGGATGACTAGAAACGCCTAAAAATGGAAAAACCAAAAAAAATAAAAAAAAAAAATTTTAAATTGTCGAAATCATAATTATTTTGAAGTAGAGTCAATATAAATGGTATTCCAATCCAAAATCGGTTGAGTTTTCACAGAGAAAATCAAGATCAAAGCTCAAAATGTTGTGATTCCAAAATAAGGTCTAAAATCGTGTAGGATGACTAGAAACGCCTAAAAATGGAAAAAACAAAATAAAAAAAAAAAACAAATTTTAAATTGTCGAAATCATAATTATTTTGAAGTAGAGTCAATATAAATGGTATTCCAATCCAAAATCGGTTGAGTTTTCACAGAGAAAATCAAGATCAAAGCTCAAAATGTTGTGATTCCAAAATAAGGTCTAAAATCGTGTAGGATGACTAGAAACGCCTAAAAATGGAAAAAACCAAAAAAAAATTGAAAAAATTTTAAATTGTCGAAATCATAATTATTTTGAAGTAGAGTCAATATAAATGGTATTCCAATCCAAAATCGATTAAGTTTTCACAGAGAAAATCAAGATCAAAGCTCAAAATGTTGTGATTCCAAAATAAGGTCTAAAATCGTGTAGGATGACTAGAAACGCTTAAAAATGGAAAAAACCAAAAAAAAAAAAGTTGAAAAAAATTTTAAATTGTCGAAATCATAATTATTTTGAAGTAGAGTCAATATAAATGGTATTCCAATCCAAAATCGGTTGAGTTTTCACAGAGAAAATCAAGATCAAAGCTCAAAATGTTGTGATTCCAAAATAAGGTCTAAAATCGTGTAGGATGACTAGAAACGCCTAAAAATGAAAAAAAAAAAAAAAAAAAGTTAAAAAAATTTTAAATTGTCGAAATCATAATTATTTTGAAGTAGAGTCAATATAAATGGTATTCCAATCCAAAATCGATTGAGTTTTCACAGAGAAAATCAAGATCAAAGCTCAAAATGTTGTGATTCCAAAATAAGGTCTAAAATCGTGTAGGATGACTAGAAACGCCTAAAAATGAAAAACCAAAAAAAAAAAATTGAAAAAAATTTTAAATTGTCGAAATCATAATTATTTTGAAGTAGAGTCAATATAAATGGTATTCCAATCCAAAATCGATTGAGTTTTCACAGAGAAAATCAAGATCAAAGCTCAAAATGTTGTGATTCCAAAATAAGGTCTAAAATCGTGTAGGATGACTAGAAACGCCTAAAAATGGAAAAACAAAAAAAAAAAAAAAAAGTTGAAAAAAATTTTAAATTGTCGAAATCATAATTATTTTGAAGTAGAGTCAATATAAATGGTATTCCAATCCAAAATCGGTTGAGTTTTCACAGAGAAAATCAAAATCAAAGCTCAAAATGTTGTGATTCCAAAATAAGGTCTAAAATCGTGTAGGATGACTAAAAACGCCTAAAAATGGAAAAACCAAAAAAAAAAAGTTGAAAAAATTTTAAATTGTCGAAATCATAATTATTTTGAAGTAGAGTCAATATAAATGGTATTCCAATCCAAAATCGATTGAGTTTTCACAGAGAAAATCAAGATCAAAGCTCAAAATGTTGTGATTCCAAAATAAGGTCTTAAATCGTGTAGGATGACTAGAAACGCCTAAAAATGGAAAAACCAAAAAAACAAAAAAAAAGTTGAAACAAATTTTAAATTGTCGAAATCATAATTATTTTGAAGTAGAGTCAATATAAATGGTATTCCAATCCAAAATCGGTTGAGTTTTCAAAGAGAAAATCAAAATCAAAGCTCAAAATGTTGTGATTCCAAAATAAGGTCTTAAATCGTGTAGGATGACTAAAAACGCCTAAAAATGGAAAAAAACCAAAAAAATCCAAAAAAAATTGAAAAAAAATTTAAATCGTCGAAATCATAATAATTTTGAAGTAGAGTCAATATAAATGGTATTCCAATCCAAAATCGGTTGAGTTTTCACAGAGAAAATCAAGATCAAAGCTCAAAATGTTGTGATTCCAAAATAAGGTCTAAAATCGTGTAGGATGACTAGAAACGCCTAAAAAATGAAAAACAAAAAAAAAAAAAAAAAAAAATTTTAAATTGTCGAAATCATAATTATTTTGAAGTAGAGTCAATATAAATGGTATTCCAATCCAAAATCGATTGAGTTTTCACAGAGAAAATCAAGATCAAAGCTCAAAATGTTTTGATTCCAAAATAAGGTCTAAAATCGTGTAGGATGACTAGAAACGCCTAAAAATGGAAAAAACCAAAAAAAAAAACAAAAAAGTTGAAAAAAATTTTAAATTGTCGAAATCATAATAATTTTGAAGTAGAGTCAATATAAATGGTATTCCAATCCAAAATCGGTTGAGTTTTCACAGAGAAAATCAAGATCAAAGCTCAAAATGTTGTGATTCCAAAATAAGGTCTAAAATCGTGTAGGATGACTAGAAACGCCTAAAAATGGAAAAAAAAAAAAAAAAAAAAGTTGAAAAAAAATTTTAAATTGTCGAAATCATAATTGTTTTGAAGTAGAGTCAATATAAATGGTATTCCAATCCAAAATCGATTAAGTTTTCACAGAGAAAATCAAGATCAAAGCTCAAAATGTTGTGATTCCAAAATAAGGTCTAAAATCGTGTAGGATGACTAGAAACGCTTAAAAATGGAAAAAACAAAAAAAAAAAAAAAAATTTGAAAGAAAATTTAAGTGGTCGAAATTATAATTATTTTGAAGTAGAGTCAAAATAAATGTTATTCAAATCCAAAATCGATTAAGTTTTTACAGAGAAAATCAAGATCAAAGCTCAAAATGTTGTGATTCCAAAATAAGGTCTAAAATCGTGTAGGATGACTAGAAACGCCTAAAAATTGAAAAAACCAAAAAAAAAAAAAAAAAAAAAATTTTAAATTGTCGAAATCATAATTATTTTGAAGTAGAGTCAATATAAATGGTATTCGAATCCAAAATCGATTGAGTTTTCACAGAGAAAATCAAGATCAAAGCTCAAAATGTTGTGATTCCAAAATAAGGTCTAAAATCGTGTAGGATGACTAGAAACGCCTAAAAATTGAAAAAACCAAAGAAAGTTGAAACAAATTTTAAATTGTCGAAATCATAATTATTTTGAAGTAGAGTCAATATAAATGGTATTCCAATCCAAAAAGTTTTCACAGAGAAAATCAAGATCAAAGCTCAAAATATTGTGATTCCAAAATAAGGTCTAAAATCGTGTAGGATGACTAGAAACGGCTAAAAATTAAAAAAAACAAAAAAAGTTTAAACAAACTTTAAATTGTCGAAATCATAATTATTTTGAAGTAGAGTCAATATAAATGGTATTCCAATCCAAAATCTTTAAAAAAAATTAAGATCAAAGCTCAAAATGTTTTGATTCCAAAATAACGTCTAAAATCGTGTAGAATGACTAGAAACGCTTAAAAATTGAAAAAACAAAAAAAGTTGTATAAAATATTAAATTGTCGAAATCATAATTATTTTGAAGTAGAGTCAAAATAAATGTTATTCCAATCCAAAATCGATTAAGTTTTCACAGAGAAAATCAAGATCAAAGCTTAAAATGTTGTGATTCCAAAATAAGGTCTAAAATCGTGTAGGATGACTAGAAACGGCTAAAAATTGAAAAAAACCAAAAAAGTTGAAACAAATTTTAAATTGTCGAAATCATAATTATTTTGAAGTAGAGTCAATATAAATGGTATTCCAATCCAAAATCGATTGAGTTTTCACAGAGAAAATCAAGATCAAAGCTCAAAATGTTGTGATTCCAAAATAAGGTCTAAAATCGTGTAGGATGACTAGAAACGCTTAAAAATGGAAAAAAACAAAAAAACAAAAAAATTTGAAAAAAATTTTAAATTTGTCGAAATCATAATTATTTTGAAGTAGAGTCAATATAAATGGTATTCTTATCCGAAATCGGTAGAGTTTTCACAGAGAAAATCAAGATCAAATCTCAAACTGTTGTGATTCCAAAAAAAGGTCTAAATTCGTGTAGGATGACTAGAAACGCCTAAAAATTGGAAAAAACAAAAAAAGGTGAAAAAAAATTTTAAATTGTCGAAATCATAATTATTTTGAAGTAGAGTCAATATAAATGGTATTCTTATCCGAAATCGGTAGAGTTTTCAAAGAGAAAATCAAGATCAAAGCTCAAACTGTTGTGATTCCAAAATAAGGTCTAAAATCGTGTAGGATGACTAGAAACGCCTAAAAATTAAAAAAAACCAAAAAAAGTTGAAACAAACTTTAAATTGTCGAAATCATAATTATTTTGAAGTAGAGTCAATATAAATGGTATTCTTATCCGAAATCGGTAGAGTTTTCAAAGAGAAAATCAAGATCAAAGCTCAAACTGTTGTGATTCCAAAATAAGGTCTAAAATCGTGTAGGATGACTAGAAACGACCAAAAATGGAAAAACAAAAAAAATTTAAATTGTCGAAATCATAATTATTTTGAAGTAGAGTCAATATAAATGGTATTCCAATCCAAAATCGATTAAGTTTTCACAGAGAAAATCAAGATCAAAGAAAATTTTGTGATTCCAAAATAAGGTCTAAAATCGTGTAGGATGGAAACTAGAAACGGCTAAAAAGGAAAAAAACCAAATAAATTAAAAAAATAAAAAATTTTAAATGTCGAAATCATAATTATTTTGAAGTAGAGTCAAAATAAATGAACAAATAAAAAATAAAATTGTAAATCATAATTATTTTGAGTATAAATGTTATTCCAATCCAAAATCGATTGAGTTTTCACAGAGAAAATCAAGATCAAAGCTCAAAATGTTGTGATTCCAAAATAAGGTCTAAAATCGTTTAGGATGACTAAAAACGCCCTAAAAATGGAAAAAAAAAAGTTGGAAAAAATTTTAAATTGTCGAAATCATAATTATTTTGAAGTAGAGCCAATATAAGTGGTATCCATTTAAAACTCGGTTAAGTTTTTACAGAGAAAATCAAGATCAAATCTCAACATGTTGTGATTACAAAATAAGGTCTAAAATCGTTTAGGATGACTAGAAACACATAAATATGGAAAAACATAAAAAACGAAAACCTATTTTAAATTGTCCAAATCATAATTATTTTGAAGTAGAGCCAATATAAATGGTATTCCAATCCAAAATCGTTTGAGTTTCACAGAGAAAATCAAGATCAAAGCTCAAAATGTTGTGATTCCAAAATAAGGTCTAAAATCGTGTAGGATGACTAGAAACGCCTAAAAATTGAAAAAACCAAAAAAAGAAAAAAAATTTAAATTGTCGAAATCATAATTATTTTGAAGTAGAGTCAATATAAATGGTATGCCAATTAAAAATCGGTTGAGTTTTCACAGAGAAAATCAAGATCAGAGCTCAAAAAGTTGTGATTCCAAAATAAGGTCTAAAATCGTGTAGGATGACTAGAAACGCCTAAAAGTGAAACAAACAAAAAAAAAAAAAAAAACATAAAAGTTGAAACAAATTTTAAATTGTCGAAATCATAATTATTTTGAAGTAGAGTCAATATAAATGGTATTCCAATCCAAAATCGGTTGAGTTTTCACAGAGAAAATCAAGATCAAAAATCCAATTGTTGTGATTCCAAAATAAGGTCTAAATTCGTGTAGGATGACTAGAAACGCCAAAAAAAAAGGAAAAACATAAAAAAAGAAAATAAAATGTTAATTGTCGAAATCATAATTATTTTGAAGTAGATTCAATATAAATGTTATTCCAATCCAAAATCGATTAAGATTTCACAGAGAAAATCAAGATCAAAGCTCAAAATGTTGTGATTCCAAAATAAGGTCTAAAATCGTGTAGGATGACTAGAAACGCCTAAAAATGCACACCAAAAAAAAAAATCCAAAAAAAAAAATTGAAAAAAATTTAAATTGTCGAAATCATAATTATTTTGAAGTAGAGAAAATATAAATGGTATTCTTATCTAAAATCGGTTGAGTTTTCACAGAAAAAATCTAGATCAAAGCTCAAAATGTTGTGATTCCAAAATAAGGTCTAAAATCGTGTAGGATGACTAGAAACGCCTAAAAATTGAAAAAACCAAAAAAAAGTTGAAACAAATTTTAAATTGTCGAAATCATAATTATTTTGAAGTAGAGTCAATATAAATGTTATTCCAATCCAAAATCGATTAAGTTTTCACAGAGAAAATCAAGATCAAAGCTCAAAATGTTGTGATTCCAAAATAAGGTCTAAAATCGTGTAGGATGACTAGAAACGCCTAAAAATGCACACCAAAAAAAAAAATCCAAAAAAAAAATTGAAAAAAATTTAAATTGTCGAAATCATAATTATTTTGAAGTAGAGAAAATATAAATGGTATTCTTGTCTAAAATCGGTTGAGTTTTCACAGAAAAAATCTAGATCAAAGCTCAAAATGTTGTGATTCCAAAATAAGGTCTAAAATCGTGTAGGATGACTAGAAACGCTTAAAAATGAAAAAAACAAAAAAAAAAAAAAAAAAAAATTTAAATTGTCGAAATCATAATTATTTTGAAGTAGAGTCAAAATAAATGTTATTCCAATCCAAAATCGATTAAGTTTTCACAGAGAAAATCAAGATCAAAGCTCAAAATGTTGTGATTCCAAAATAAGGTCTAAAATCGTGTAGGATGACTAGAAACGCCTAAAAATGGAAAAAACCAAAAAAAAAGAAAAAAATTTTAAATTGTCGAAATCATAATTATTTTGAAGTAGAGTCAATATAAATGGTATTCCAATCCAAAATCGGTTTAGTTTTCACAGAGAAAATCAAGATCAAAGCTCAAAATGTTGTGATTCCAAAATAAGGTCTAAAATCGTGTAGGATGACTAGAAACGCTTAAAAATGGAAAAAACCAAAAAAAAAAAGTTGAAAAAAATTTTAAATTGTCGAAATCATAATTATTTTGAAGTAGAGTCAATATAAATGGTATTCCAATCCAAAATCGGTTGAGTTTTCACAGAGAAAATCAAGATCAAAGCTCAAAATGTTGTGATTCCAAAATAAGGTCTAAAATCGTGTAGGATGACTAGAAACGCCTAAAAATGGAAAAAAAAAAAAAAAAAGTTGAAAAAAATTTTAAATTGTCGAAATCATAATTATTTTGAAGTAGAGTCAATATAAATGGTATTCCAATCCAAAATCGGTTGAGTTTTCACAGAGAAAATCAAGATCAAAGCTCAAAATGTTGTGATTCCAAAATAATGTTCAAAATCGTGTAGGATGTCTAAAAACGCCTAAAAATGAAAAAAAACCAAAAAAAAAATTGAAAAAAATTTTAAATTGTCGAAATCATAATTATTATATCAATATAAATGGTATTCCAATCCAAAATCGGTTGAGTTTTCACAGAGAAAATCAAGATCAAAGCTCCAAATGTTGTGATTCCAAAATAAGGTCTAAAATCGTGTAGGATGACTAGAAACGCCTAAAAATGGAAAAACAAAAAAAGTTGAAAAAATTTTAAATTGTCGAAATCATAATTATTTTGAAGTAGAGTCAATATAAATGGTATTCCAATCCAAAAATCGATTAAGTTTTCACAGAGAAAATCAAGATCAAAGCTTCAAAATGTTGTGATTCCAAAATAAGGTCTAAAATCGTGTAGGATGACTAGAAACGCCTAAAAATGGAAAAAAAAAAAAAGTTGAAAAAATTTTAAATTGTCGAAATCATAATTATTTTGAAGTAGAGTCAAAATAAATGGTATTCCAATCCAAAATCGGTTGAGTTTTCACAGAGAAAATCAAGATCAAAGCTAAATTGTGATAAATTCCAAAATAAAGGTCTAAAATCGTGTAGGATGACTAGAAACGCCTAAAAACGAAAAACCAAAAAAAAAGTTGGAAAAAATTTTAAATTGTCGAAATCATAATTATTTTGAAGTAGAGTCAATATAAATGGTATTCCAATCCAAAAATCGATTAAGTTTTCACAGAAAAAATAAAGATAAAAGCTCAAAATGTTGTGATTCCAAAATAAGGTCTAAAATCGTGTAGGATGACTAGAAACGCCTAAAAATGGAAAAAACCCAAAAAAGTTGAAAAAAATTTTAAATTGTCGAAATCATAATTATTTTGAAGTAGAGTCAATATAAATGGTATTCCAATCCAAAATCGGTTGAGTTTTCACAGAGAAAATCAAAGATCAAAGCTCAAAATGTTGTGATTCCAAAATAAGGTCTAAAATCGTGTAGGATGACTAGAAACGCCTAAAAATGAAAAAACAAAAAAAGTGAAAAAATTTTAAATTGTCGAAATCATAATTATTTTGAAGTAGAGTCAATATAAATGGTATTCCAATCCAAAATCGATTAAGTTTTCACAGAGAAAATCAAGATCAAAAGCTTGAAAAGTTGTGATTCAAAAATTTAAAGGTCTAAAATTATCGTGTTGAATAACTAGAAACGGCTAAAAACTGAAAAAACCAAAAAAAAAAAAAAAAAGAATTTTAATTTGTCGAAATTATAATTATTTTGAAGTAGAGCCAATATAAATGGTATTGCAATCCAAAATCGGTTATATTTTCACTTAAAAAATCAAGATCAAAGCTTAATATGTTGTGATTCCAAAATAAGGTCCAAAATAGTGTAGGATGACTAGAAACGCCTAAAAACGGAAAAAACCAAAAAAAAATTAAAAAAGTTGAAAAGAATTTTAAATTGTCGGTATCCTAATTATTTTGAAGTAGAGCCAATATAAATGGTATTCCAATCCAAAATCGGTTATGTTTTCACTGAAAAATCAAGATC
>JAECXC010001835.1:0-58576 GCA_018152125.1 Drosophila dunni | reverse complement strand
AAATAATAAATAAAGTTGAAAAAAATTTTAAATTGTCGAAATCATAATTATTTTGAAGTAGAGTCAATATAAATGGTATTCCAATTAAAAACCGGTTGAGTTTTCACAGAGATAATCAAGAATAATGCTCTCAATGTGGTGATTCCAAAATAAGGTCTAAAATCGTCTAGGACGACTAAAAACGCCTAAAAATGAAAAAAATAAAAAAAAGTTGAAAAAAAATTATAAATTGTCCAAATCATAATTATTTTGAAGTAGAGTCAATATAAATGGTATTCCAATTAAAAACCGGTTGAGTTTTCACAGAGAAAATCAAGACTAATGCTCTCAATGTGGTGATTCCAAAATAAGGTCTAAAATCGTCTAGGACGACTAGAAACGCCTAAAAATGAAAAAATAAAAAAAAGTTGAAAAAAAATTATAAATTGTCCAAATCATAATTATTTTGAAGTAGAGTCAATATAAATGGTATTCCAATTAAAAACCGGTTGAGTTTTCACAGAGAAAATCAAGATTAATGCTCTAAATGTGGTGATTCCAAAATAAGGTCTAAAATCGTCTAGGACGCCTAGAAACGCCTAAAAATGAAATAATAAAAAAAGTTGAAAAAAAATTTTAAATTGTCGAAATCAAGATTAATGCTCTAAATGTGGTGATTTCAAAATAAGGTCAAAAATCGTCTAGGACGACTAGAAACGCCTAAAAATGAAAAAAATAAAAAAAGTTGAAAAAAACTTATAAATTGTCGAAATCATAATTATTTTGAAGTAGAGTCAATATAAATGGTATTCCAATTAAAAACCGGTTGAGTTTTCACAGAGAAAATCAAGATTAATGCTCTAAATGTGGTGATTCCAAAAATAGGTCTAAAATCGTCTAGGACGACTAGAAACGCCTAATAATGAAAAAACAAATAAAGTTGAAAAAAAATTTTAAATTGTCGAAATCAAAATTAATGCTCTAAATGTGGTGATTCCAAAATAAGGTCCAAAATCGTCTAGGACGCCTTGAAACGCATAACAATGAATAAATAAAAAAAGTTGAAAAAAAATTTTAAATTGTCGAAATCATAATTATTTTGAAGTAGAGTCAATATAAATGGTATTTCAATTTAAAACCGGTTGAGTTTTCACAGAGAAAATCAAGATTAATGCTCTTAATAAGGTGATTATAAATTAAGGTACAAAATCGTCTAGGACGACTAGAAACGCCTAAAAATGACAAAATAAAAAAGGTAGAAAAAAAATTTTAAATTGTCGAAATCATAATTATTTTGAAGTAAAGTCAATATAAATGGTATTCCAATTAAAAACCGGTTGAGTTTTCACAGAGATAATCAAGATTAATACTCTTAATGTGGTGATTCCAAAATAAGGTCTAAAATCGTCTAGGACGACTAGAAACGCCTAAAAATGAAAAAATAAAAAAAGTTGAAAAAAAATTATAAATTGTCCAAATCATAATTATTTTGAAGTAGAGTCAATATAAATGGTATTTCAATTAAAAACCGGTTGAGTTTTCACAGAGAAAATCAAGATTAATGCTCTAAATATGGTGATTCCAAATTAAGGTCCAAAATCGTCTAGGACGCCTAGAAACGCCTAAAAATGAAAAAACAAAAAAAAAGGTGAAAAAAATTTTAAATTGTCGAAATCATAATTATTTTGAAGTAGAGTCAATATAAATGGTATTTCAATTAAAAATGGTTGAGTTTTCACTGAGAAAATCAAGATTAATGCTCTTAATGTGGTTATTTCAAAATAAGGTCTAAAATCGTCTAGGACGCCTAGAAACGCCAAAAAATGAAAAAATAAAAAAAGTTGAAAAAAAATTTTAAATTGTCGAAATCATAATTATTTTGAAGTAGAGTCAATATAAATGGTATTCCAATTAAAAACCGGTTGAGTTTTAACAGAGAAAATCAAGATTAATGCTCTTAATGTGGTGATTCCAAAATAAGGTCCAAAATCGTCTAGGACGACTAGAAACGCCTAAAAATGAAAAAAAAAATAAAAAAAAGTTGAAAAAAAATTATAAATTGTCCAAATCATAATTATTTTGAAGTAGAGTCAAGATTAATGCTCTAAATGTGGTGATTCCAAAATAAGGTACAAAATCGTCTAGGACGCCTAGAAACGCCTAAAAATGAACAAATAAAAAAAGTTGAAAAAAAATTATAAATTGTCCAAATCATAATTATTTTGAAGTAGAGACAATATAAATATTATTCCAATTAAAAACCGGTTGAGTTTTCACAGAGAAAATCAAGACTAATGCTCTAAATGTGGTGATTCTAAAATAAGGTCCAAAATCGTCTAGGACGCCTAGAAACGCCTAAAAATGAAAAAACAAAAAAAAGGTGAAAAAAATTTTAAATTGTCGAAATCATAATTATTTTGAAGTAGAGTCAATATAAATGGTATTTCAATTACAAATGGTTGAATTTTCACAGAGAAAATCAAGATTAATGCTCTTAATGTGGTGATTCCAAAATAAGGTCTAAAATCGTCCAGGACGACTAGAAACGCCTAAAAATGAGAAAAAAATAAAATAAGTTGAAAAAAAATTATAAATTGTCGAAATCATAATTATTTTGAAGTAGAGTCAATATAAATGGTATTCCAATTAAAAACCGGTTGAGTTTTCACAGAGAAAATCAAGATTAATGCTCTAAATGTGGTGATTCCAAAATAAGGTCTAAAATCGTCTAGGACGCCTAGAAACGCCTAAAAATGAAAAAATAAAAAAAAGTTGAAAAAAAATTTTAAATTGTCGAAATCATAATTATTTTGAAGTAGAGTCAATATAAATGGTATTCCAATTAAAAACCGGTTGAGTTTTAACAGAGAAAATCAAGATTAATGCTCTTAATGTGGTGATTCCAAAATAAGGTCCAAAATCGTCTAGGAAGACTAGAAACGCCAAAAAATGAAAAAAAATAAAAAAAAGTTGAAAAAAAATTAGAAATTGTCCAAATCATAATTATTTTGAAGTAGAGTCAAGATTAATGCTCTAAATGTGGTGATTCCAAAATAAGGTACAAAATCGTCTAGGACGCCTAGAAACGCCTAAAAATGAACAAATAAAATAAGTTGAAAAAAAATTATAAATTGTCCAAATCATAATTATTTTGAAGTAGAGACAATATAAATATTATTCCAATTAAAAACCGGTTGAGTTTTCACAGAGAAAATCAAGACTAATGCTCTAAATGTGGTGATTCCAAAATAATGTCTAAAATCGTCTAGGACGACTAGAAACGCCTAAAAATGAAAAAAATAAAAAAAGTTAAAAAAAAATTATAAATTTTCCAAATCATAATTATTTTGAAGTAGAGTCAATGTAAATGGTATTCCAATTAAAAACCGGTTGAGTTTTCACAGAGAAAATCAAGTTTAATACTTCTTATGTGGTGATTCCAAATAAGGTCCAAAATCGTCTAAGACGACTAGATACGCCTAAAAATAAAAAACAAAAAAAGGTGAAACAAATTATAAATTGTCGAAATCATAATTATTTTGAAGTAGAGTCAATATAAATGGTATTCCAATTAAAAACCGGTTGAGTTTTCACAGAGAAAATCAAGATTAATGCTCTAAATGTGGTGATTCCAAAATAAGGTCTAAAATCGTCTAGGACGACTAGAAACGCCTAAAAATGAAAAAATAAAAAAAGTTGAAAAAAAATTTTAAATTGTCGAAATCATAACTATTATGAAGTAGAGTCAATATAAATGGTATTTCAATTAAAAACCGGTTGAGTTTTCACAGAGAAAAGCAAGATTAATGCTCTAAATGTGGTGATTTCAAAATGAGGTCTAAAATCGTCTAGGACGACTAGAAACGCCTAAAAATGAAAAAATAAAAAAAGTTGAAAAAAAATTTTAAATTGTCGAAATCATAACTATTATGAAGTAGAGTCAATATAAATGGTATTTCAATTAAAAACCGGTTGAGTTTTCACAGAGAAAAGCAAGATTAATGCTCTAAATGTGGTGATTCCAAAATAAGGTCCAAAATCGTCTAGGACGACTAGAAACGCCGAAAAATGAAAAAAAAAAATAAAGTTGAAAAAAAATTTTAAATTGTCGAAGTCAAGATTAATGCTCTTAATGTGGTGATTTCAAAATAAGGTCTAAAATCGTCTAGGACGCCTAGAAACGCCTTAAAATGAAATAATAAAAAAAAGTTGAAAAAAAATTATAAATTGTCGAAATCATAATTATTTTGAAGTAGAGTCAATATAAATGGTATTTCAATTAAAAACCGGTTGAGTTGAGGTATGGTTGAGTTTTCACAGAGAAAATCAAGATTAATGCTCTAAATAAGGTGATTATAAAATAAGGTCCAAAATCGTCTTAGACGACTAGAAACGCCTAAAAATGACAAAATAAAAAAAGTAGAAAAAAAATTTTAAATTGTCGAAATCATAATTATTTTGAAGTAAAGTCAATATAAATGGTATTCCAATTAAAAACCGGTTGAGTTTTCACAGAGATAATCAAGATTAATGCTCTTAATGTGGTGATTCAAAAATAAGGTCTAAAATCGTCTGCAACGACTAGAAACGCCTAAAAATGAAAAAATAAAAAAAGTTGAAAAAAAATTATAAATTGTCCAAATCATAATTATTTTGAAGTAGAGTCAATATAAATGGTATTTCAATTAACAACCGGTTGAGTTTTCACAGAGAAAATCAAGATTAATGCTCTAAATATGGTGATTCCAAATTAAGGTCCAAAATCGTCTAGGACGCCTAGAAACGCCTAAAAATGAAAAAACAAATAAAAGGTGAAAAAAAATTTTAAATTGTCGAAATCATAATTATTTTGAAGTAGAGTCAATATAAATGGTATTTCAATTAAAAATGGTTGAGTTTTCACAGAGAAAATCAAGATTAATGCTCTTAATGTGGTGATTTCAAAATAAGGTCTAAAATCGTCTAGGACGACTAGAAACGCCTAAAAATGAATAAAATAAAAAAGTTGAAAAAAATTTTAAATTGTCGAAATCATAACTATTATGAAGTAGAGTCAATATAAATGGTATTTCAATTAAAAACCGGTTGAGTTTTCACAGAGAAAAGCAAGATTAATGCTCTAAATGTGGTGATTCCAAAATAAGGTCTAAAATCGTCTAGGACGACTAGAAACGCCAAAAAATGAAAAAAAAAATAAAAAAAAAGTTGAAAAAAAATTTTAAATTGTCGAAATCAAGATTAATGCTCTAAATGTGGTGATTTCAAAATAAGGTCTAAAATCGTCTAGGACGCCTAGAAACGCCTTAAAATGAAATAATAAAAAAAGTTGAAAAAAAATTATAAATTGTCGAAATCATAATTATTTTGAAGTAGAGTCAATATAAATGGTATTTCAATTAAAAACCGGTTGAGTTGAGGTATGGTTGAGTTTTCACAGAGAAAATCAAGATTAATGCTCTAAATAAGGTGATTATAAAATAAGGTCCAAAATCGTCTTAGACGACTAGAAACGCCTAAAAATGACAAAATAAAAAAAGTAGAAAAAAAATTTTAAATTGTCGAAATCATAATTATTTTGAAGTAAAGTCAATATAAATGGTATTCCAATTAAAAACCGGTTGAGTTTTCACAGAGATAATCAAGATTAATGCTCTTAATGTGGTGATTCAAAAATAAGGTCTAAAATCGTCTGGGACGACTAGAAACGCCTAAAAATGAAAAAATAAAAAAAGTTGAAAAAAAATTATAAATTGTCCAAATCATAATTATTTTGAAGTAGAGTCAATATAAATGGTATTTCAATTAACAACCGGTTGAGTTTTCACAGAGAAAATCAAGATTAATGCTCTAAATATGGTGATTCCAAATTAAGGTCCAAAATCGTCTAGGACGCCTAGAAACGCCTAAAAATGAAAAAACAAATAAAAGGTGAAAAAAATTTTAAATTGTCGAAATCATAATTATTTTGAAGTAGAGTCAAAGATTAATGCACTAAATGTGGTGATTCCAAAATAAGGTACAAAATCGTCTAGGACGCCTAGAAACGCCTAAAAATGAACAAATAAAAAAAGTTGAAAAAAAATTATAAATTGTCCAAATCATAATTATTTTGAAGTAGAGTCAATATAAATGGTATTCCAATTAAAAACCGGTTGAGTTTTCACAGAGAAAATCAAGATTAATGCTCTAAATGTGGTGATTCCAAAATAAGGTCCAAAATCGTCTAGGACGCCTAGAAACGCCTAAAAATGAAAAAATAAAAATAAGTTGAAAAAAAATTTTAAATTGTCGAAATCATAATTATTTTGAAGTAGAGTCAATATAAATGGTATTCCAATTAAAAACCGGTTGAGTTTTAACAGAGAAAATCAAGATTAATGCTCTTAATGTGGTGATTCCAAAATAAGGTCCAAAATCGTCTAGGACGCCTAGAAACGCCTAAAAATGAACAAAAAAAAAAAAGTTGAAAAAAAATTAGAAATTGTCCAAATCATAATTATTTTGAAGTAAAGTCAAGAATAATAAACTAAATGTGGTGATTCCAAAATAAGGTACAAAATCGTCTAGGACGACTAGAAACGCCTAAAAATGAACAAATAAAAAAAAGTTGAAAAAAAATTATAAATTGTCCAAATCATAATTATTTTGAAGTAGAGACAATATAAATATTATTCCAATTAAAAACCGGTTAAGTTTTCACAGAGAAAATCAAGACTAATGCTCTAAATGTGGTGATTCCAAAATAATGTCTAAAATCGTCTAGGACGACTAGAAACGCCTAAAAATGAAAAAATAAAAAAAAAGTTAAAAAAAAAATTATAAATTTTCCAAATCATAATTATTTTGAAGTAGAGTCAATGTAAATGGTATTCCAATTAAAAACCGGTTGAGTTTTCACAGAGAAAATCAAGTTTAATACTTCTTATGTGGTGATTCCAAATAAGGTCCAAAATCGTCTAAGACGACTAGATACGCCTAAAAATAAAAAACAAAAAAAGGTGAAACAAATTATAAATTGTCGAAATCATAATTATTTTGAAGTAGAGTCAATATAAATGGTATTCCAATTAAAAACCGGTTGAGTTTTCACAGAGAAAATCAAGATTAATGCTCTAAATGTGGTGATTCCAAAATAAGGTCTAAAATCGTCTAGGACGACTAGAAACGCCTAAAAATGAAAAAATAAAAAAAGTTGAAAAAAAATTTTAAATTGTCGAAATCATAACTATTATGAAGTAGAGTCAATATAAATGGTATTTCAATTAAAAACCGGTTGAGTTTTCACAGAGAAAAGCAAGATTAATGCTCTAAATGTGGTGATTTCAAAATGAGGTCTAAAATCGTCTAGGACGACTAGAAACGCCTAAAAATGAAAAAATAAAAAAAGTTGAAAAAAAATTTTAAATTGTCGAAATCATAACTATTATGAAGTAGAGTCAATATAAATGGTATTTCAATTAAAAACCGGTTGAGTTTTCACAGAGAAAAGCAAGATTAATGCTCTAAATGTGGTGATTCCAAAATAAGGTCTAAAATCGTCTAGGACGACTAGAAACGCCGAAAAATGAAAAAAATAAAAAAAGTTGAAAAAAAATTTTAAATTGTCGAAGTCAAGATTAATGCTCTAAATGTGGTGATTTCAAAATAAGGTCTAAAATCGTCTAGGACGCCTAGAAACGCCTTAAAATGAAATAATAAAAAAAGTTGAAAAAAAATTATAAATTGTCGAAATCATAATTATTTTGAAGTAGAGTCAATATAAATGGTATTTCAATTAAAAACCGGTTGAGTTGAGGTATGGTTGAGTTTTCACAGAGAAAATCAAGATTAATGCTCTAAATAAGGTGATTATAAAATAAGGTCCAAAATCGTCTTAGACGACTAGAAACGCCTAAAAATGACAAAATAAAAAAAAGTAGAAAAAAAATTTTAAATTGTCGAAATCATAATTATTTTGAAGTAAAGTCAATATAAATGGTATTCCAATTAAAAACCGGTTGAGTTTTCACAGAGATAATCAAGATTAATGCTCTTAATGTGGTGATTCAAAAATAAGGTCTAAAATCGTCTGCAACGACTAGAAACGCCTAAAAATGAAAAAATAAAAAAAGTTGAAAAAAAATTATAAATTGTCCAAATCATAATTATTTTGAAGTAGAGTCAATATAAATGGTATTTCAATTAACAACCGGTTGAGTTTTCACAGAGAAAATCAAGATTAATGCTCTAAATATGGTGATTCCAAATTAAGGTCCAAAATCGTCTAGGACGCCTAGAAACGCCTAAAAATGAAAAAACAAATAAAAGGTGAAAAAAATTTTAAATTGTCGAAATCATAATTATTTTGAAGTAGAGTCAATATAAATGGTATTTCAATTAAAAATGGTTGAGTTTTCACAGAGAAAATCAAGATTAATGCTCTTAATGTGGTGATTTCAAAATAAGGTCTAAAATCGTCTAGGACGACTAGAAACGCCTAAAAATGAAAAAATAAAAAAAGTTGAAAAAAAATTTTAAATTGTCGAAATCATAACTATTATGAAGTAGAGTCAATATAAATGGTATTTCAATTAAAAACCGGTTGAGTTTTCACAGAGAAAAGCAAGGTTAATGCTCTAAATGTGGTGATTCCAAAATAAGGTCTAAAATCGTCTAGGACGACTAGAAACGCCAAAAAATGAAAAAAAATAAAAAAAGTTGAAAAAAAATTTTAAATTGTCGAAATCAAGATTAATGCTCTAAATGTGGTGATTTCAAAATAAGGTCTAAAATCGTCTAGGACGCCTAGAAACGCCTTAAAATGAAATAATAAAAAAAGTTGAAAAAAAAATTATAAATTGTCGAAATCATAATTATTTTGAAGTAGAGTCAATATAAATGGTATTTCAATTAAAAACCGGTTGAGTTGAGGTATGGTTGAGTTTTCACAGAGAAAATCAAGATTAATGCTCTAAATAAGGTGATTATAAAATAAGGTCCAAAATCGTCTTAGACGACTAGAAACGCCTAAAAATGACAAAATAAAAAAAGTAGAAAAAAAATTTTAAATTGTCGAAATCATAATTATTTTGAAGTAAAGTCAATATAAATGGTATTCCAATTAAAAACCGGTTGAGTTTTCACAGAGATAATCAAGATTAATGCTCTTAATGTGGTGATTCAAAAATAAGGTCTAAAATCGTCTGGGACGACTAGAAACGCCTAAAAATGAAAAAATAAAAAAAGTTGAAAAAAAATTATAAATTGTCCAAATCATAATTATTTTGAAGTAGAGTCAATATAAATGGTATTTCAATTAACAACCGGTTGAGTTTTCACAGAGAAAATCAAGATTAATGCTCTAAATATGGTGATTCCAAATTAAGGTCCAAAATCGTCTAGGACGCCTAGAAACGCCTAAAAATGAAAAAAACAAATAAAAGGTGAAAAAAATTTTAAATTGTCGAAATCATAATTATTTTGAAGTAGAGTCAAGATTAATGCACTAAATGTGGTGATTCCAAAATAAGGTACAAAATCGTCTAGGACGCCTAGAAACGCCTAAAAATGAACAAATAAAAAAAGTTGAAAAAAAATTATAAATTGTCCAAATCATAATTATTTTGAAGTAGAGTCAATATAAATGGTATTCCAATTAAAAACCGGTTGAGTTTTCACAGAGAAAATCAAGATTAATGCTCTAAATGTGGTGATTCCAAAATAAGGTCCAAAATCGTCTAGGACGCCTAGAAACGCCTAAAAATGAAAAAATAAAATAAGTTGAAAAAAAATTTTAAATTGTCGAAATCATAATTATTTTGAAGTAGAGTCAATATAAATGGTATTCCAATTAAAAACCGGTTGAGTTTTAACAGAGAAAATCAAGATTAATGCTCTTAATGTGGTGATTCCAAAATAAGGTCCAAAATCGTCTAGGACGCCTAGAAACGCCTAAAAATGAACAAATAAAAAAAGTTGAAAAAAAATTAGAAATTGTCCAAATCATAATTATTTTGAAGTAAAGTCAAGAATAATAAACTAAATGTGGTGATTCCAAAATAAGGTACAAAATCGTCTAGGACGACTAGAAACGCCTAAAAATGAACAAATAAAAAAAGTTGAAAAAAAATTATAAATTGTCCAAATCATAATTATTTTGAAGTAGAGACAATATAAATATTATTCCAATTAAAAACCGGTTGAGTTTTCACAGAGAAAATCAAGACTAATGCTCTAAATGTGGTGATTCCAAAATAATGTCTAAAATCGTCTAGGACGACTAGAAACGCCTAAAAATGAAAAAATAAAAAAAAGTTAAAAAAAAATTATAAATTTTCCAAATCATAATTATTTTAAGTAGAGTCAATATAAATGGTATTTCAATTAACAACCGGTTGAGTTTTCACAGAGAAAATCAAGATTAATGCTCTAAATATGGTGATTCCAAATTAAGGTCCAAAATCGTCTAGGACGCCTAGAAACGCCTAAAAATGAAAAAACAAATAAAAGGTGAAAAAAATTTTAAATTGTCGAAATCATAATTATTTTGAAGTAGAGTCAATATAAATGGTATTTCAATTAAAAATGGTTGAGTTTTCACAGAGAAAATCAAGATTAATGCTCTTAATGTGGTGATTTCAAAATAAGGTCTAAAATCGTCTAGGACGACTAGAAACGCCTAAAAATGAAAAAAAAAAAAAAAGTTGAAAAAAAATTTTAAATTGTCGAAATCATAATTATTTTGAAGTAGAGTCAATATAAATGGTATTCCAATTAAAAACCGGTTGAGTTTTCACAGAGAAAATCAAGATTAATGCTCTAAATGTGGTGATTCCAAAATAAGGTCCAAAATCGTCTAGGACGCCTAGAAACGCCTAAAAATGAACAAATAAAAAAAGTTGAAAAAAAATTATAAATTGTCCAAATCATAATTATTTTGAAGTAGAGTCAAGATTAATGCTCTAAATGTGGTGATTCCAAAATAAGGTCCAAAATCGTCTAGGACGCCTAGAAACGCCTAAAAATGAACAAATAAAAAAAGTTGAAAAAAAATTATAAATTGTCCAAATCATAATTATTTTGAAGTAGAGACAATATAAATATTATTCCAATTAAAAACCGGTTGAGTTTTCACAGAGAAAATCAAGACTAATGCTCTAAATGTGGTGATTCCAAAATAATGTCTAAAATCGTCTAGGACGATTGAGTATTGACGTATTGAGTTTTCACAGAGAAAATCAAGTTTAATGCTCCTTATGTGGTGATTCCAAATAAGGTCCAAAATCGTCTAAGACGACTAGATACGCCTAAAAATAAAAAACAAAAAAAGGTGAAAAAAATTTTAAATTGTCGAAATCATAATTATTTTGAAGTAGAGTCAATATAAATGGTATTCCAATTAAAAACCGGTTGAGTTTTCACAGAGAAAATCAAGATTAATGCTCTAAATGTGGTGATTCCAAAATAAGGTCTAAAATCGTGTAGGACGACTAGAAACGCCTAAAAATGAAAAAAATAAAAAAAGTTGAAAAAAATTTTTAAATTGTCGAAATCAAGATTAATGCTCTAAATGTGGTGATTCCAAAATGACGTCTAAAATCGTCTAGGACGACTAGAAACGCCTAAAAATGAAAAAATAAAAAAAGTTGAAAAAAAATTTTAAATTGTCGAAATCATAATTATTATGAAGTAGAGTCAATATAAATGGTATTTCAATTAAAAACCGGTTGAGTTTTCACAGAGAAAATCAAGATTAATGCTCTAAATGTGGTGATTCCAAAATAAGGTCTAAAATCGTCTAGGACGACTAGAAACGCCTAAAAATGAAAAAAAAAACAAAAAGTTGAAAAAAATTTTTAAATTGTCGAAATCAAGATTAATGCTCTAAATGTGGTGATTCCAAAATAAGGTCTAAAATCGTCTAGGATGACTAGAAACGCCTAAAAATGAAAAAAATAAAAAAAGTTGAAAAAAAATTTTAAGTTGTGGAAATCATAATTATTTTGAAGTAGAGTCAATATAAATGGTATTTCAATTAAAAATGGTTGAGTTTTCACAGAGAAAATCAAGATTAATGCTCTAAATGTGGTGATTCCAAAATAAGGTCTAAAATCGTCTAGGACGACTAGAAACGCCTAAAAATGACAAAATAAAAAAAGTAGAAAAAAAATTTTAAATTGTCGAAATCATAATTATTTTGAAGTAGAGTCAATATAAATGGTATTCCAATTAAAAACCGGTTGAGTTTTCACAGAGATAATCAAGATTAATGCTCTTAATGTGGTGATTTCAAAATAAGGTCTAAAATCGTCTAGGACGCCTTGAAACGCCTAAAAATGAAAAAATAAAAAAAGTTAAAAAAAAAAAATTTGAAATTGTCGAAATCATAATTATTTTGAAAAACAAAAAAAATGTGAAAAAAATTTTAAATTGTCGAAATAAAGATTAATGCTCTAAATGTGGTGATTCCAAAATAAGGTCCAAAATCGTCTAGGACGACTAGAAACGCCTAAAAATGAAAAAAATAAAAAAAGTTGAAAAAAAATTATAAATTGTCCAAATCATAATTATTTTGAAGTAGAGTCAAGATTAATGCTCTAAATGTGGAGATTCCAAAATAAGGTACAAAATCGTCTAGGACGCCTAGAAACGCCTAAAAATGAACAAATAAAAAAAGTTGAAAAAAAATTATAAATTGTCCAAATCATAATTATTTTGAAGTAGAGACAATATAAATATTATTCCAATTAAAAACCGGTTGAGTTTTCACAGAGAAAATCAAGACTAATGCTCTAAATGTGGTGATTCCAAAATAAGGTCTAAAATCGTCTAGGACGACTAGAAACGCCTAAAAATGAAAAAATAAAAAAAAGTTGAAAAAATATTATAAATTTTCCAAATCATAATTATTTTGAAGTAGAGTTAATATAAATGGTATTCCAATTAAAAACCGGTTGAGTTTTCACAGAAAAAATCAAGTTTAATGCTCCTTATGTGGTGATTCCAAATAAGGTCCAAAATCGTCTAGGACGACTAGATACGCCTAAAAATAAAAAACAAAAAAAGGTGAAAAAAATTTTAAATTGTCGAAATCATTATTATTTTAAAGTAGAGTCAATATAAATGGTATTCCAATTAAAAACCGGTTGAGTTTTCACAGAGAAAATCAAGATTAATGCTCTAAATGTGGTGATTCCAAAATAAGGTCCAAAATCGTCTAGGACGCCTAGAAACGCCAAGAAATGAACAAATAAAAAAAGTTGAAAAAAAATTTTAAATTGTCGAAATCATAATTATTTTGAAAAAACAAAAAAAATGTGAAAAAAATTTTAAATTGTCGAACTCAAGATTAATGCTCTAAATGTGGTGATTCCAAAATGAGGTCTAAAATCGTTTAGGACGACGAGAAACGCCTAAAAATGAAAAAATAAAAAAAGTTGAAAAAAAATTTTAAATTGTTGAAATCAAGATTAATGCTCTAAATGTGGTGATTCCAAAATGAGGTCTAAAATCGTCTAGGACGACTAGAAACGCCTAAAAATGAAAAAAATAAAATAAGTTAAAAAAAAATTATAAATTGTCCAAATCATAATTATTTTGAAGTAGAGTCAATATAAATGGTATTCCAATTAAAAACCGGTTGAGTTTTCACAGAGAAAATCAAGATTAATGCTCTAAATGTGGTGATTCCAAAATAAGGTCCAAAATCGTCTAGGACGCCTAGAAACGCCTAAAAATGAACAAATAAAAAAAGTTGAAAAAAAATTATAAATTGTCCAAATCATAATTATTTTGAAGTAGAGTCAAGATTAATGCACTAAATGTGGTGATTCCAAAATGAGGTACAAAATCGTCTAGGACGCCTAGAAACGCCTAAAAATGAACAAATAAAAAAAGTTGAAAAAAAATTATAAATTGTCCAAATCATAATTATTTTGAAGTAGAGACAATATAAATATTATTCCAATTAAAAACCGGTTGAGTTTTCACAGAGAAAATCAAGACTAATGCTCTTAATGTGGTGATTCCAAAATAATGTCTAAAATCGTCTAGGACGACTAGAAACGCCTAAAAATGAAAAAATAAAAAAAGTTAAAAAAAAATTATAAATTTTCCAAATCATAATTATTTTGAAGTAGAGTCAATATAAATGGTATTCCAATTAAAAACCGGTTGAGTTTTCACAGAGAAAATCAAGTTTAATGCTCCTTATGTGGTGATTCCAAATAAGGTCCAAAATCGTCTAGGACGACTAGAAACGCCTAAAAATGACAAAATAAAAAAAGTAGAAAAAAAATTTTAAATTGTCGAAATCATAATTATTTTGAAGTAGAGTCAATATAAATGGTATTCCAATTAAATACCGGTTGAGTTTTCACAGAGATAATCAAGATTAATGCTCTAAATGTGGTGATTTCAAAATAAGGTCTAAAATCGTCTAGGACGCCTTAAAACGCCTAAAAATGAAAAAATAAAAAAAGTTAAAAAAAAAAAAAATTTGAAATTGTCGAAATCATAATTATTTTGAAAAACAAAAAAAAAATGAAAAAAAATTTTAAATTGTCGAAATCAAGATTAATGCTCTAAATGTGGTGATTCCAAAATAAGGTCCAAAATCGTCTAGGACGACTAGAAACGCCTAAAATGAAAAAAATAAATAAAGTTGAAAAAAAATTATAAATTGTCCAAATCATAATTATTTTGAAGTAGAGTCAAGATTAATGCTCTAAATGTGGAGATTCCAAAATAAGGTACAAAATCGTCTAGGACGCCTAGAAACGCCTAAAAATGAACAAATAAAAAAAAGTTGAAAAAAATTATAAATTGTCGAAATCATAATTATTTTGAAGTAGAGACAATATAAATATTATTCCAATTAAAAACCGGTTGAGTTTTCACAGAGCAAATCAAGACTAATGCTCTAAATGTGGTGATTCCAAAATAAGGTCTAAAATCGTCTAGGACGACTAGAAACGCCTAAAAATGAAAAAATAAAAAAAGTTAAAAAAAAATTATAAATTTTCCAAATCATAATTATTTTGAAGTAGAGTTAATATAAATGGTATTACAATTAAAAACCGGTTGAGTTTTCACAGAAAAAATCAAGTTTAATGCTCCTTATGTGGTGATTCCAAATAAGGTCCAAAATCGTCTAGGACGACTAGATACGCCTAAAAATAAAAAACAAAAAAAGGTGAAAAAAATTTTAAATTGTCGAAATCATTATTATTTTAAAGTAGAGTCAATATAAATGGTATTCCAATTAAAAACCGGTTGAGTTTTCACAGAGAAAATCAAGATTAATGCTCTAAATGTGGTGATTCCAAAATAAGGTATAAAATCGTTTAGGACGACTAGAAACGCCTAAAAATGAAAAAATAAAAAAAGTTGAAAAAAAATTTTAAATTGTCGAAATCATAATTATTTTGAAAAAACAAAAAAAATGTGAAAAAAATTTTAAATTGTCGAACTCAAGATTAATGCTCTAAATGTGGTGATTCCAAAATGAGGTCTAAAATCGTCTAGGACGACGAGAAACGCCTAAAAATGAAAAAATAAAAAAAGTTGAAAAAAAATTTTAAATTGTTGAAATCAAGATTAATGCTCTAAATGTGGTGATTCCAAAATGAGGTCTAAAATCGTCTAGGACGACTAGAAACGCCTAAAAATGAAAAAATAAAATAAGTTAAAAAAAAATTATAAATTGTCCAAATCATAATTATTTTGAAGTAGAGTCAATATAAATGGTATTTCAATTAAAAATCGGTTGAGTTTTCACAGACAAAATCAAGATTAATGCTCTTAATGTGGTGATTCCAAAATAAGGTCTAAAATCGTCTAGGACGACTAGAAACGTCTAAAAATGAGAAAAATAAAAAAAGTTGAAAAAAAATTTTAAATTGTCGAAATCGAGATTAATGCTCTAAATGTGGTGTTTCCAAAATAAGGTCTAAAATCGTCTAGGACGACTAAAAACGCCTAAAAATGAATAAATAAAAAAAGTTGAAAAAAAATTATAAATTGTTCAAATCATAATTATTTTGAAGTAGAGTCAATATAAATGGTATTCCAATTAAAAACCGGTTGAGTTTTCACAGAGAAAATCAAGATTAATGCTCTAAATGTGGTGATTCCAAAATAAGGTCCAAAATCGTCTAGGACGACGAGAAACGCCTAAAAATGAAAAAAATAAAAAAAGTTGAAAAAAAATTATAAATTGTCCAAATCATAATTATTTTGAAGTAGAGTCAATATAAATGGTATTCCAATTAAAAACCGGTTGAGTTTTCACAGAGAAAATCAAGATTAATGCTCTAAATGTGGTGATTCCAAAATAAGGTCTGAAATCGTCTAGGACGCCTAGAAACGCCTAAAAATGAAAAAATAAAAAAAGTTGAAAAAAAATTTTAAATTGTCGAAATCATAATTATTTTGAAAAAACAAAAAAATGTGAAAAAAATTTTAAGTTGTCGAAATCAAGATTAATGCTCTAAATGTGGTGATTCCAAAAAAGTTGAAAAAAATTAGAAATTGTCCAAATCATAATTATTTTGAAGTAGAGACAATATAAATATTATTCCAATTAAAAACCGGTTGAGTTTTCACAGAGAAAATCAAGATTAATGCTCTAAATGTGGTGATTCCAAAATAATGTCTAAAATCGTCTAGGACGACTAGAAACGCCTAAAAATGAAAAAATAAAAAAAGTTAAAAAAAAATTATAAATTTTCCAAATCATAATTATTTTGAAGTAGAGTCAATATAAATGGTATTCCAATTAAAAACCGGTTGAGTTTTCACAGAGAAAATCAAGATTAATGCTCTAAATATGGTGATTCCAAATTAAGGTCCAAAATCGTCTAGGACGCCTAGAAACGCCTAAAAATGAAAAAACAAAAAAAAAGGTGAAAAAAATTTTAAATTGTCGAAATCATAATTATTTTGAAGTAGAGTCAATATAAATGGTATTTCAATTAAAAATGGTTGAATTTTCACAGAGAAAATCAAGATTAATGCTCTAAATGTGGTGATTCCAAAATAAGGTCCAAAATCGTCTAGGACGCCTTGAAACGCATAAAAATGAACAAATAAAAAAAAGTTGAAAAAAAATTATAAATTGTCCAAATCATAATTATTTTGAAGTAGAGTCAATATAAATAGTATTTCAATTAAAAACCGGTTGAGTTTTCACAGAGAAAATCAAGATTAATGCTCTAAATAAGGTGATTATAAATTAAGGTCTAAAATCGTCTAGGACGACTAGAAACGCCTAAAAATTACAAAATAAAAAAAGTAGAAAAAAAATTTTAAATTGTCGAAATCATAATTATTTTGAAGTAAAGTCAATATAAATGGTATTCCAATTAAAAAACCGGTTGAGTTTTCACAGAAAAAATCAAGATTAATGCTCTTAATGTGGTGATTCCAAAATAAGGTCTAAAATCGTCTAGGACGACTAGAAACGCCTAAAAATGAAAAAATAAAAAAAGTTGAAAAAAAATTATAAATTGTCCAAATCATAATTATTTTGAAGTAGAGTCAATATAAATGGTATTCCAATTAAAAACCGGTTGAGTTTTCACAGAGAAAATCAAGATTAATGCTCTAAATGTGGTGATTCCAAAATAAGGTCCAAAATCGTCTAGGACGCCTAGAAACACCTAAAAATAAAAAAAAAAAGTTGAAAAAAAATTTAAATTGTCGAAATCATAATTATTTTGAAGTAGAGTCAATATAAATGGTATTCCAATTAAAAACCGGTTGAGTTTTAACAGAGAAAATCAAGATTAATGCTCTTAATGTGGTGATTCCAAAATAAGGTCCAAAATCGTCTAGGACGACTAAAAACGCCTAAAAATGAAAAAAAATAAAAAAAGTTGAAAAAAAAATTATAAATTGTCCAAATCATAATTATTTTGAAGTAGAGTCAATATAAATGGTATTGCAATTAAAAACCGGTTGAGTTTTCACAGAGAAAATCAAGATTAATGCTCTAAATGTGGTGATTCCAAAATAAGGTCCAAAATCGTCTAGGACGCCTAGAAACGCCAAAAAATGAAAAAATAAAAAGTGAAAAAAAACTTTAAATTGTCGAAATCAAGATTAATGCTCTAAATGTGGTGATTCCAAAATAAGGTCCAAAATCGTCTTGGACGACTAGAAACGCCTAAAAATGAAAAAAATAAAAAAAGTTGAAAAAAAATTATAAATTGTCCAAATCATAATTATTTTGAAGTAGAGTCAATATAAATGGTATTGCAATTAAAAACCGGTTGAGTTTTCACAGAGAAAATCAAGATTAATGCTCTAAATGTGGTGATTCCAAAATAAGGTCCAAAATCGTCTAGGACGCCTAGAAACGCCAAAAAATGAAAAAATAAAAAAAGTTGAAAAAAAATTTTAAATTGTCGAAATCATAATTATTTTGAAAAAACAAAAAAAATGTGAAAAAAACTTTAAATTGTCGAAATCAAGATTAATGCTCTAAATGTGGTGATTCCAAATAAAGTCCAAAATCGTCTAGGACGACTAGATACGCCTAAAAATAAAAAACAAAAAAAGGTGAAAAAAATTTTAAATTGTCAAAATCATTATTATTTTAAAGTAGAGTCAATATAAATGGTATTCCAATTAAAAACCGGTTGAGTTTTCACAGAGAAAATCAAGATTAATGCTCTAAATGTGGTGATTCCAAAATAAGGTATAAAAGCGTTTAGGACGACTAGAAACGCCTAAAAATGAAAAAATAAAAAAAGTTGAAAAAAAATTTTAAATTGTCGAAATCATAATTATTTTGAAAAAACAAAAAAAATGTGAAAAAATTTTAAATTGTCGAACTCAAGATTAATGCTCTAAATGTGGTGATTCCAAAATGAGGTCTAAAATCGTCTAGGACGACGAGAAACGCCTAAAAATGAAAAAAATAAAAAAAAGTTGAAAAAAAATTTTAAATTGTTGAAATCAAGATTAATGCTCTAAATGTGGTGATTCCAAAATGAGGTCTAAAATCGTCTAGGACGACTAGAAACGCCTAAAAATGAAAAAATAAAATAAGTTAAAAAAAAATTATAAATTGTCCAAATCATAATTATTTTGAAGTAGAGTCAATATAAATGGTATTTCAATTAAAAATCGGTTGAGTTTTCACAGACAAAATCAAGATTAATGCTCTTAATGTGGTGATTCCAAAATAAGGTCCAAAATCGTCTAGGACGCCTAGAAACGCCTAAAAATGAAAAAATAAAAAAAGTTGAAAAAAAATTATAAATTTTCCAAATCATAATTATTTTGAAGTAGAGTTAATATAAATGGTATTCCAATTAAAAACCGGTTGAGTTTTCACAGAAAAAATCAAGTTTAATGCTCCTTATGTGGTGATTCCAAATAAAGTCCAAAATCGTCTAGGACGACTAGATACGCCTAAAAATAAAAAACAAAAAAAGGTGAAAAAAATTTTAAATTGTCAAAATCATTATTATTTTAAAGTAGAGTCAATATAAATGGTATTCCAATTAAAAACCGGTTGAGTTTTCACAGAGAAAATCAAGATTAATGCTCTAAATGTGGTGATTCCAAAATAAGGTATAAAAGCGTTTAGGACGACTAGAAACGCCTAAAAATGAAAAAATAAAAAAAGTTGAAAAAAAATTTTAAATTGTCGAAATCATAATTATTTTGAAAAAACAAAAAAAATGTGAAAAAAATTTTAAATTGTCGAACTCAAGATTAATGCTCTAAATGTGGTGATTCCAAAATGAGGTCTAAAATCGTCTAGGACGACGAGAAACGCCTAAAAATGAAAAAATAAAAAAAGTTGAAAAAAAATTTTAAATTGTTGAAATCAAGATTAATGCTCTAAATGTGGTGATTCCAAAATGAGGTCTAAAATCGTCTAGGACGACTAGAAACGCCTAAAAATGAAAAAATAAAATAAGTTAAAAAAAATTATAAATTGTCCAAATCATAATTATTTTGAAGTAGAGTCAATATAAATGGTATTTCAATTAAAAATCGGTTGAGTTTTCACAGACAAAATCAAGATTAATGCTCTTAATGTGGTGATTCCAAAATAAGGTCTAAAATCGTCTAGGACGACTAGAAACGCCTAAAAATGAAAAAAAAAAAAAAGTTGAAAAAAAATTTTAAATTGTCGAAATCGAGATTAATGCTCTAAATGTGGTGTTTCCAAAATAAGGTCTAAAATCGTCTAGGACGACTAAAAACGCCTAAAAATGAAAAAATAAACAAAGTTGAAAAAAAATTATAAATTGTTCAAATCATAATTATTTTGAAGTAGAGTCAATATAAATGGTATTCCAATTAAAAACCGGTTGAGTTTTCACAGAGAAAATCAAGATTAATGCTCTAAATGTGGTGATTCCAAAATAAGGTCCAAAATCGTCTAGGACGACTAGAAACGCCTAAAAATGAAAAAATAAAAAAAGTTGAAAAAAAATTATAAATTGTCCAAATCATAATAATTTTGAAGTAGAGTCAATATAAATGGTATTCCAATTAAAAACCGGTTGAGTTTTCACAGAGAAAATCAAGATTAATGCTCTAAATGTGGTGATTCCAAAATAAGGTCCAAAATCGTCTAGGACGACTAGAAACGCCTAAAAATGAAAAAAATAAAAAAAGTTGAAAAAAAATTATAAATTGTCCAAATCATAATAATTTTGAAGTAGAGTCAATATAAATGGTATTCCAATTAAAAACCGGTTGAGTTTTCACAGAGAAAATCAAGATTAATGCTCTAAATGTGGTGTTTCCAAAATGAGGTCTAAAATCGTCTAGGACGACGAGAAACGCCTAAAAATGAAAAAATAAAAAAAGTTGAAAAAAAATTTTAAATTGTTGAAATCAAGATTAATGCTCTAAATGTGGTGTTTCCAAAATAAGGTCTAAAATCGTCTAGGACGACTAAAAACGCCTAAAAATGAAAAAATAAACAAAGTTGAAAAAAAATTATAAATTTTCCAAATCATAATTATTTTGAAGTAGAGTCAATATAAATGGTATTCCAATTAAAAACCGGTTGAGTTTTCACAGAGAAAATCAAGATTAATGCTTTAAATATGGTGATTCCAAATTAAGGTCCAAAATCGTCTAGGACGCCTAGAAACGCCTAAAAATGAAAAAACAAAAAAAAGGTGAAAAAAATTTTAAATTGTCGAAATCATAATTATTTTGAAGTAGAGTCAATATAAATGGTATTTCAATTAAAAATGGTTGAGTTTTCACAGAGAAAATCAAGATTAATGCTCTAAATGTGGTGATTCCAAAATAAGGTCCAAAATCGTCCAGGACGCCTTGAAACGCATAAAAATGAAAAAATAAAAAAAAGTTGAAAAAAAATTTTAAATTGTCCAAATCATAATTATTTTGAAGTAGAGTCAATATAAATAGTATTTCAATTAAAAACCAGTTGAGTTTTCACAGAGAAAATCAAGATTAATGCTCTAAATAAGGTGATTATAAATTAAGGTCTAAAATCGTCTAGGACGACTAGAAACGCCTAAAAATGAAATAATAAAAAAAGTAGAAAAAAAATTTTAAATTGTCGAAATCATAATTATTTTGAAGTAAAGTCAATATAAATGGTATTCCAATTAAAAACCGGTTGAGTTTTCACAGAAAAAATCAAGATTAATGCTCTTAATGTGGTGATTCCAAAATAAGGTCTAAAATCGTCTAGGACGACTAAAAACGCCTAAAAATGAAAAAATAAAAAAAGTTGAAAAAAAATTATAAATTGTCCAAATCATAATTATTTTGAAGTAGAGTCAATATAAATGGTATTCCAATTAAAAACCGGTTGAGTTTTAACAGAGAAAATCAAGATTAATGCTCTTAATGTGGTGATTCCAAAATAAGGTCCAAAATCGTCTAGGACGACTAGAAACGCCTAAAAATGAAAAAAAATAAAAAAAGTTGAAAAAAAATTAGAAATTGTCCAAATCATAATTATTTTGAAGTAGAGTCAAGATTAATGCTCTAAATGTGGTGATTCCAAAATAAGGTACAAAATCGTCTAGGACGCCTAGAAACGCCTAAAAATGAACAAATAAAATAAGTTAAAAAAAAAATTATAAATTGTCCAAATCATAATTATTTTGAAGTAGAGTCAAGATTAATGCACTAAATGTGGTGATTCCAAAATAAGGTACAAAATCGTCTAGGACGACTAGAAACGCCTAAAAATGAACAAATAAAAAAAGTTGAAAAAAAATTATAAATTGTCCAAATCATAATTATTTTGAAGTAGAGACAATATAAATATTATTCCAATTAAAAACCGGTTGAGTTTTCACAGAGAAAATCAAGATTAATGCTCTAAATGTGGTGATTCCAAAATAATGTCTAAAATCGTCTAGGACGACTAGAAACGCCTAAAAATGAAAAAATAAAAAAAGTTAAAAAAAAATTATAAATTTTCCAAATCATAATTATTTTGAAGTAGAGTCAATGTAAATGGTATTCCAATTAAAAACCGGTTGAGTTTTCACAGAGAAAATCAAGTTTAATGCTCCTTATGTGGTGATTCCAAATAAGGTCCAAAATCGTCTAAGACGACTAGATACGCCTAAAAATAAAAAACAAAAAAAAGGTGAAAAAAATTTTAAATTGTCGAAATCATAATTATTTTGAAGTAGAGTCAATATAAATGGTATTCCAATTAAAAACCGGTTGAGTTTTCACAGAGAAAATCAAGATTAATGCTCTAAATGTGGTGATTCCAAAATAAGGTACAAAATCGTCTAGGACGCCTAGAAACGCCTAAAAATGAACAAATAAAATAAGTTGAAAAAAAATTTTAAATTGTCGAAATCATAATTATTTTGAAAAAACAAAAAAAATGTGAAAAAAATTTTAAATTGTCGAAATCAAGATTAATGCTCTAAATGTGGTGATTCCAAAATGAGGTCTAAAATCGTCTAGGACGACTAGAAACGCCTAAAAATGAAAAAATAAAAAAAGTTGAAAAAAAATTGTAAATTGTCGAAATCATAATTATTATGAAGTAGAGTCAATATAAATGGTATTTCAATTAAAAACCGGTTGAGTTTTCACAGAGAAAATCAAGATTAATGCTCTAAATGTGGTGATTCCAAAATAAGGTCTAAAATCGTCTAGGACGACTAGAAACGCCTAAAAATGAAAAAATAAAAAAAAAGTTGAAAAAAAAATTTTAAATTGTCGAAATCAAGATTAATGCTCTAAATGTGGTGATTTCAAAATAAGGTCTATAATCGTCTAGGACGCCTAGAAACGCCTAAAAATGAAATAATAAAAAAGTTGAAAAAAAATTATAAATTGTCCAAATCATAATTATTTTGAAGTAGAGTCAATATAAATGGTATTTCAATTAAAAACCGGTTGAGTTTTCACAGAGAAAATCAAGATTAATGCTCTAAATAAGGTGATTATAAATTAAGGTCCAAAATCGTCTTAGACGACTAGAAACGCCTAAAAATGACAAAATAAAAAAAGTAGAAAAAATATTTTAAATTGTCGAAATCATAATTATTTTGAAGTAAAGTCAATATAAATGGTATTCCAATTAAAAACCGGTTGAGTTTTCACAGAGATAATCAAGATTAATGCTCTTAATGTGGTGATTCAAAAATAAGGTCTAAAATCGTCTGGGAGGACTAGAAACGCCTAAAAATGAAAAAAAATAAAAAAGTTGAAAAAAAATTATAAATTGTCCAAATCATAATTATTTTGAAGTAGAGTCAATATAAATGGTATTTCAATTAAAAACCGGTTGAGTTTTCACAGAGAAAATCAAGATTAATGCTCTAAATATGGTGATTCCAAATTAAGGTCCAAAATCGTCTAGGACGCCTAGAAACGCCTAAAAATGAAAAAATAAAAAAAGTTGAAAAAAAATTATAAATTGTCCAAATCATAATTATTTTGAAGTAGAGTCAATATTAATGGTATTTCAATTAAAAACCGGTTGAGTTTTCACAGAGAAAATCAAGATTAATGCTCTAAATATGGTGATTCCAAATTAAGGTCCAAAATCGTCTAGGACGCCTAGAAACGCCTAAAAATAAAAAAACCAAAAAAAAATTGAAAAAAAATTATAAATTGTCCAAATCATAATTATTTTGAAGTAGAGTCAATATAAATGGTATTCCAATTAAAAACCGGTTGAGTTTTCACAGAGAAAATCAAGATTAATGCTCTAAATGTGGTGATTCCAAAATAAGGTCCAAAATCGTCTAGGACGCCTAGAAACGCCTAAAAATGAAAAAAAATAAAAAAAGTTGAAAAAAAATTATAAATTGTCCAAATCATAATTATTTTGAAGTAGAGTCAAGATTAATGCACTTAATGTGGTGATTCCAAAATAAGGTACAAAATCGTCTAGGACGCCTAGAAAAGCCTAAAAATGAACAAATAAAAAAAGTTGAAAAAAATTATAAATTGTCCAAATCATAATTATTTTGAAGTAGAGTCAATATAAATGGTATTCCAATTAAAAACCGGTTGAGTTTTAACAGAGAAAATCAAGATTAATGCTCTTAATGTGGTGATTCCAAAATAAGGTCCAAAATCGTCTAGGACGACTAGAAACGCCTAAAAATGAAAAAAATTAAAAAAAGTTGAAAAAAAATTATAAATTGTCCAAATCATAATTATTTTGAAGTAGAGTCAAGATTAATGCACTAAATGTGGTGATTCCAAAATAAGGTACAAAATCGTCTAGGACGCCTAGAAAAGCCTAAAAATGAACAAATAAAAAAAGTTGAAAAAAAATTATAAATTGTCCAAATCATAATTATTTTGAAGTAGAGACAATATAAATATTATTCCAATTAAAAACCGGTTGAGTTTTCACAGAGAAAATCAAGACTAATGCTCTAAATGTGGTGATTCCAAAATAATGTCTAAAATTGTCTAGGACGACTAGAAACGCCTAAAAATGAAAAAATAAAAAAAAGTTAAAAAAAAATTATAAATTTTCCAAATCATAATTATTTTGAAGTAGAGTCAATATAAATGGTATTCCAATTAAAACCCGGTTGAGTTTTCACAGAGAAAATCAAGTTTAATGCTCCTTATGTGGTGATTCCAAATAAGGTCCAAAATCGTCTAAGACGACTCGATACGCCTAAAAATAAAAAACAAAAAAAGGTGAAAAAAATTTTAAATTGTCGAAATCATAATTATTTTGAAGTAGAGTCAATATAAATGGTATTCCAATTAAAAACCGGTTGAGTTTTCACAGAGAAAATCAAGATTGATGCTCTAAATGTGGTGATTCCAAAATAAGGTCTAAAATCGTCTGGGACGACTAGAAACGCCTAAAAATGAAAAAAATAAAAAAAGTTGAACAAAATTTATAAATTGTCGAAATCAAGATTAATGCTCTAAATGTGGTGATTCCAAAATGACGTCTAAAATCGTCTAGGACGACTAGAAATGCCTAAAAATGAAAAAATAAGAAAAGTTGAAAAAAAATTTTAAATTGTCGAAATCATAATTATTATGAAGTAGAGTCAATATAAATGGTATTTCAATTAAAAACCGGTTGAGTTTTCACAGAGAAAATCAAGATTAATGCTCTAAATGTGGTGATTCCAAAATAAGGTCTAAAATCGTCTAGGACGACTAGAAACGCCTAAAAATGACAAAATAAAAAAAGGAGAAAAAAAATTTTAAATTGTCGAAATCATAATTATTTTGAAGTAGAGTCAATATAAATGGTATTCCAATTAAAAACCGGTTGAGTTTTCACAGAGATAATCAAAATTAATGCTCTTAATGTGGTGATTTCAAAATAAGGTCTAAAATCGTCTAGGACGCCTTGAAACGCCTAAAAATGAAAAAATAAAAAAAGTTAAAAAAAAAAAATTTGAAATTGTCCAAATCATAAGTATTTTGAAAAAACAAAAAAAAATGTGAAAAAAATTTTAAAATTGTCGAAATCAAGATTAATGCTCTAAATGTGGTGATTCCAAAATGAGGTCTAAAATCGTCTAGGACGACTAGAAACGCCTAAAAATGAAAAAATAAAAAAAGTTGAAAAAAAATTATAAATTGTCCAAATCATAATTATTTTGAAGTAGAGACAATATAAATATTATTCCAATTAAAAACCGGTTGAGTTTTCACAGAGAAAATCAAGACTAATGCTCTAAATGTGGTGATTCCAAAATAAGGTCTAAAATCGTCTAGGACGACTAGAAACGCCCAAAAATGAAAAAATAAAAAAAGTTGAAAAAAAATTTTAAATTGTCGAAATCATAATTATTTTGAAGTAGAGTCAATATAAATGGTATTCCAATTAAAAATCGGTTGAGTTTTCACAGAGATAATCAAGATTAATGCTCTAAATGTGGTGATTCCAAAATAAGGTCCAAAATCGTCTAGGACGACTAGAAACGCCTAAAAATGACAAAATAAAAAAAGTTGAAACAAAATTATAAATTGTTCAAATCATAATTATTTTGAAGCAGAGTCAATATAAATGGTATTCCAATTAAAAATCGGTTGAGTTTTCACAGAGATAATCAAGATTAATGCTTTTTATGTGGAGATTACAAAATAAGGTCCAAAATCATCTAGGACGACTAGAAACGCCTAAAAATGAAAAAACAAAAAAAGGTGAAACAAATTTGAAATTGTCGAAATCATAATTATTTTGAAGTAGAGTCAATATAAATGGTATTCCAATTAAAAACCGGTTGAGTTTTCACAGAGAAAATCAAGATTAATGCTCTTAGTGTTGTGATTCCAAAATAAGGTCTACAATCGTCTAGGACGACTAGAAACGTCTAAAAATGAAAAAATAAAAAAAGTTGAAAAAAATTTTAAATTGTCGAAATCATAATTATTATAAAGTAGAGTCAATATAAATGGTATTTCAATTAAAATTCGGTTGAGTTTTCACAGAGAAAATCAAGATTAATGCTCTAAATGTGGTGATTCCAAAATAAGGTCTAAAATCGTATAGGACTACTAGAAACGCCTAAAAATGAAAAAATAAAAAAAAGTTGAAAAAAAATTTTAAATTGTCGAAATCAAGATTAATGCTCTTAATGTGGTGATTCCAAAATAAGGTCTAAAATCGTCTAGGACGACTAGAAACGTCTTAAAATGAAAAAATAAAAAAAGTTGAAAAAAAATTTTAAATTGTCGAATCATAATTATTTTGAAGTAGAGTCAATATAAATGGTATTTCAATTAAAAACCGGTTGAGTTTTTACAAAGAAAATCAAGATTATAGCTCTAAATGTGGTGATTCCAAAATAAGGTTCAAAATCGTCTAGGACGCCTTGAAACGCCTAATAATGAAAAAATAAAAAAAGTTGAAAAAAATTTTAAATTGTCGAAATCATAATTATTTTGAAGTAGAGTCAATATAAATGGTATTTCAATTAAAAACCGGTTGAGTTTTCACAGAGAAAATCAAGATTAATGCTCTAAATGTGGTGATTCCAAAATAAGGTCCAAAATCGTCTAGGACGACTAGAAACGCCTAAAAATGAAAAAATAAAAAAAGTTGAAAAAAAATTATAAATTGTCCAAATCATAATTATTTTGAAGTAGAGTCAATATAAATGGTATTCCAATTAAAAACCGGTTGAGTTTTCACAGAAAAAATCAAGACTAATGCTCTTAATGTGGTGATTCCAAAATAAGGTCTAAAATCGTCTAGGACGACTAGAAACGCCTAAAAATGAAAAAATAAAAAAAGTTGAAAAAAAAATTTAAATTGTCGAATCATAATTATTTTGAAGTAGAGTCAATATAAATGGTATTTCAATTAAAAACCGGTTGAGTTTTTACAAAGAAAATCAAGATTATAGCTCTAAATGTGGTGATTCCAAAATAAGGTCCAAAATCGTCTAGGACGCCTTGAAACGCCTAATAATGAAAAAAATAAAAAAAGTTGAAAAAAATTTTAAATTGTCGAAATCATAATTATTTTGAAGTAGAGTCAATATAAATGGTATTTCAATTAAAAACCGGTTGAGTTTTCACAGAGAAAATCAAGATTAATGCTCTAAATGTGGTGATTCCAAAATAAGGTCTAAAATCGTCTAGGACGACTAGAAACGCCTAAAAATGAACAAATAAAAATAGTAGAAAAAAATTTTAAATTGTCGAAATCATAATTATTTTGAGGTAAAGTCAATATAAATGGTATTCCAATTAAAAACCGGTTGAGTTTTCACAGAGATAATCAAGATTAATTAAAATTAAGAAACGCCTAAAAATGAAAAAAATAAAAAAGTTGAAAAAAAATTATAAATTGTCCAAATCATAATTATTTTGAAGTAGAGTCAATATAAATGGTATTCCAATTAAAAACCGGTTGAGTTTTCACAGAAAAAATCAAGACTAATGCTCTTAATGTGGTGATTCCAAAATAAGGTCTAAAATCGTCTAGGACGACTAGAAACGCCTAAAAATGAAAAAATAAAAAAGTTGAAAAAAATTATAAATTGTCCAAATCATAATTATTTTGAAGTAGAGTCAATATAAATGGTATTCCAATTAAAAACCGGTTGAGTTTTCACAGAGATAATCAAGATTCATTAAATTTAAGAAACGCCTAAAAATGAAAAAATAAAAAAAAGTTGAAAAAAAATTATAAATTGTCCAAATCATAATTATTTTGAAGTAGAGTCAATATAAATGGTATTCCAATTAAAAACCGGTTGAGTTTTCACAGAAAAAATCAAGACTAATGCTCTTAATGTGGTGATTCCAAAATAAGGTCTAAAATCGTCTAGGACGACTAGAAACGCCTAAAAATGAAAAAATAAAAAAGTTGAAAAAAAATTATAAATTGTCCAAATCATAATTATTTTGAAGTAGAGTCAATATAAATGGTATTCCAATTAAAAATCGGTTGAGTTTTCACAGAGATAATCAAGATTCATTAAATTTAAGAAACGCCTAAAAATGAAAAAATAAAAAAAGTTGAAAAAAAATTATAAATTGTCCAAATCATAATTATTTTGAAGTAGAGTCAATATAAATGGTATTCCAATTAAAAACCGGTTGAGTTTTCACAGAGATAATCAAGATTCATTAAATTTAAGAAACGCCTAAAAATGAAAAAATAAAAAAAAGTTGAAAAAAATTATAAATTGTCCAAATCATAATTATTTTGAAGTAGAGTCAATATAAATGGTATTCCAATTAAAAACCGGTTGAGTTTTCACAGAAAAAATCAAGACTAATGCTCTAAATGTGGTGATTCCAAAATAAGGTCTAAAATCGTCTAGGACTACTAGAAACGCCTAAAAATTAAAAAATAAAAAAAGTTGAAAAAAAATTTTAAATTGTCGAAATAAAGATTAATGCTCTAAATGTGGTGATTCCAAAATAAGGTCTAAAATCGTCTAGGACGACTAGAAACGTCTTAAAATGAAATAATAAAAAAAGTTGAAAAACAATTTTAAATTGTCGAAATCATAATTATTTTGAAGTAGAGTCAATATAAATGGTATTTCAATTAAAAACCGGTTGAGTTTTTACAAAGAAAATCAAGATTATAGCTCTAAATGTGGTGATTCCAAAATAAGGTCCAAAATCGTCTAGGACGCCTTGAAACGCCTAAAAATGAAAAAACAAAAAAAAAGGTGAAAAAAATTTTAAATTGTCGAAATCATAATTATTTTGAAGTAGAGTCAATATAAATGGTATTTCAATTAAAAATTGTTGAGTTTTCACAGAGAAAATCAAGATTAATGCTCTAAATGTGGAGATTCCAAAATAAGGTCTAAAATCGTCTAGGACGACTAGAAACGCCTAAAAATGACAAAATAAAAAAAGTAGAAAAAAAATTTTAAATTGTCGAAATCATAATTATTTTGAGGTAAAGTCAATATAAATGGTATTCCAATTAAAAACCGGTTGAGTTTTCACAGAGATAATCAAGATAAATGCTCTTAATGTGGTGATTCCAAAATAAGGTCTAAAATCGTCTAGGAGGACTAGAAACGCCTAAAAATGAACAAATAAAAAAAGTTGAAAAAAAATTATAAATTGTCCAAATCATAATTATTTTGAAGTAGAGTCAATATAAATGGTATTCCAATTAAAAACCGGTTGAGTTTTCACAGAGAAAATCAAGAATAATGCTCTTAATGTGGTGATTCCAAAATAAGGTCTAAAATCGTCTAGGACGCCTAGAAACGCCTAAAAATGAAAAAAAACAAAAAAAAGGTGAAAAAAATTTTAAATTGTCGAAATCATAATTATTTTGAAGTAGAGTCAATATAAATGGTATTTCAATTAAAAATGGTTGAGTTTTCACAGAGAAAATCAAGATTAATGCTCTTAATGTGGAGATTCCAAAATAAGGTCTAAAATCGTCTAGGAGGACTAGAAACGCCTAAAAATGAACAAATAAAAAAAGTTGAAAAAAATTATAAATTGTCCAAATCATAATTATTTTGAAGTAGAGTCAATATAAATGGTATTCCAATTAAAAACCGGTTGAGTTTTCACAGAGAAAATCAAGACTAATGCTCTTAATGTGGTGATTCCAAAATAAGGTCTAAAATCGTCTAGGACGCCTAGAAACGCCTAAAAATGAAAAAATAAAAAAAAGTTGAAAAAAAATTTTAAATTGTCGAAATCATAATTATTTTGAAGTAGAGTCAATATAAATGGTATTTCAATTAAAAATGGTTGAGTTTTCACAGAGAAAATCAAGATTAATGCTCTTAATGTGGAGATTCCAAAATAAGGTCTAAAATCGTCTTGGACGACTAGAAACGCCTAAAAATGACAATATAAAAAAAGTAGAAAAAAAATTTTAAATGGAAGAAATCATAATTATTTTGAGGTAAAGTCAATATAAAAGGTATTCCAATTAAAAACCGGTTGAGTTTTCACAGAGATAATCAAGATTAATGCTCTTAATGTGGTTATTCCAAAATAAGGTCTAAAATCGTCTAGGACGACTAGAAACGCCTAAAAATGAAAAAATAAAAAAAGTTGAAAAAAATTATAAATTGTCCAAATCATAATTATTTTGAAGTAGAGTCAATATAAATGGTATTCCAATTAAAAACCGGTTGAGTTTTCACAGAGAAAATCAAGACTAATGCTCTTAATGTGGTGATTCCAAAATAAGGTCTAAAATCGTCTAGGACGACTAGAAACGCCTAAAAATGAAAAAATAAAAAAAGTTGAAAAAAAATTATAAATTGTCGAAATCATAATTATTTTGAAGCAGAGTCAATATAAATGGTATTCCAATTAAAAACCGGTTGAGTTTTCACAAAGAAAATCAAGATTAATGCTCTTAATATGGTGATTCCAAATAAGGTCCAAAATCGTCTAGGACGACTAGAAACGCCTAAAAATGAAAAAATAAAAAAAGTTGAAAGAAAATTTTAAATTGTCGAAATCATAATTATTTTGAAGTAGAGTCAATATAAATGGTATTTCAATTAAAAATGGTTGAGTTTTCACAGAGAAAATCAAGATTAATGCTCTAAATGTGGTGATTCCAAAATAAGGTTTAAAATCGTCTAGGACGACTAGAAACGCCTAAAAATGAAAAATAAAAAAAGTTGAAAAAAATTATAAATTGTCCAAATCATAATTATTTTGAAGTAGAGTCAATATAAATGGTATTCCAATTAAAAACCGGTTGAGTTTTCACAGAGAAAATCAAGATTAATGCTCTAAATATGGTGATTCCAAAATAAGGTCCAAAATCGTCTAGGACGCCTTGAAACGCCTAAAAATGAAAAAAAATAAAAAAAGTTGAAAAAAAAATTTTAAAGTGTCGAAATCATAATTATTTTGAAGTAGAGTCAATATAAATGGTATTTCAATTAAAAACCGGTTGAGTTTTCACAGAGAAAATCAAGATTAATGCTCTAAATATGGTGATTCCAAATGAAGGTCCAAAATCTTCTAGGACGCCTAGAAACGCCTAAAAATGAAAAAATAAAAAAAAGGTGAAAAAAATTTTAAATTGTCGAAACCATAATTATTTTGAAGTAAAGTCAATATAAATGGTATTCCAATTAAAAACCGGTTGAGTTTTCACAGAGAAAATCAAGACTAATGCTCTTAATGTGGTGATTCCAAAATAAGGTCCAAAATCGTCTAGAACGCCCTGAAACGCCTAAAAATGAAAAAATAAAAAAAAAAAAAAAAATATAAACTGTCGAAATCATAATTATTTTAAAGTAGAGTCAATATAAATGGTATTCCAATTAAAAACCGGTTGAGTTTTCACAGAGAAAATCAAGATTAATGCTCTAAATATGGTGATTCCAAATTAAGGTCTAAAATCGTCTAGGACGCTTAGAAACGCCTAAAAATGAAAAAACAAAAAAAAGGTGAAAAAATTTTAAATTGTCGAAATCATAATTATTTTGAAGTAGAGTCAATATAAATGGTATTTCAATTAAAAATGGTTGAGTTTTTACAGAGAAAATCAAGATGAATGCTCTTAATGTGGTGATTCCAAAATAATGTCTAAAATCGTCTAGGACGACTAGAAACGCCTAAAAATGACAAAATAAAAAAAGTAGAAAAAAAATTTTAAATTGTCGAAACCATAATTATTTTGAAGTAAAGTCAATATAAATGGTATTCCAATTAAAAACCGGTTGAGTTTTCACAGAGAAAATCAAGACTAATGCTCTTAATGTGGTGATTCCAAAATAAGGTCTAAAATCGTCTAGGACGACTAGAAACGCCTAAAAATGAAAAAATAAAAAAAGTTGTAAAAAAATTATAAATTGTCGAAATCAAGATTAATGCTCTAAATGTGGTGATTCCAAAATAAGGTCTAAAATCGTCTAGGACGACTAAAAACGCCTTAAAAATGACAAAATAAAAAAAGTAGAAAAAAAATTTTAAATTGTCGAAATCATAATTATTTTGAAGTAGAGTCAATATAAATGGTATTCCAATTAAAAACCGGTTGAGTTTTCACAGAGATAATCAAGATTAATGCTCTTAATGTGGTGATTCCAAAATAAGGTCTTAAATCGTCTAGGACGACTAGAAACGCCTAAAAATGACAAAATTAAATTTTAAATTGTCGAAATCATAATTATTTTGAAGTAAAGTCAATATAAATGGTATTCCAATTAAAAACCGGTTGAGTTTTCATAGAGAAAATCAAGATTAATGCTCTAAATATGGTGATTCCAAATTAAGGTCTAAAATCGTCTAGGACGCTTAGAAACGCCTAAAAATGAAAAAACAAAAAAAAAGGTAAAAAAAATTTTAAATTGTCGAAATCATAATTATTTTGAAGTAGAGTCAATATAAATGGTATTTCAATTAAAAATGGTTGAGTTTTTACAGAGAAAATCAAGATGAATGCTCTAAATGTGGTGATTCCAAAATAATGTCTAAAATAGTCTAGGACGACTAGAAACGCCTAAAAATGAAAAAATAAAAAAAGTAGAAAAAAATTTTAAATTGTCGAAACCATAATTATTTTGAAGTAAAGTCAATATAAATGGTATTCCAATTAAAAACCGGTTGAGTTTTCACAGAGAAAATCAAGACTAATGCTCTTAATGTGGTGATTCCAAAATAAGGTCTAAAATCGTCTAGGACGACTAGAAACGCCTAAAAATGAAAAAATAAAAAAAGTTGAAAAAAAATTATAAATTGTCGAAATCAAGATTAATGCTCTAAATGTGGTGATTATAAAATAAGGTCCAAAATCGTCTAGAACGCCCTGAAACGCCTAAAAATGAAAAAATAAAAAAAAGTAGAAAAAAAATTTTAAATTGTCGAAACCATAATTATTTTGAAGTAAAGTCAATATAAATGGTATTCCAATTAAAAACCGGTTGAGTTTTCACAGAGAAAATCAAGACTAATGCTCTTAATGTGGTGATTCCAAAATAAGGTCTAAAATCGTCTAGGACGACTAGAAACGCCTAAAAATGAAAAAATAAAAAAAGTTGAAAAAAAATTATAAATTGTCGAAATCAAGATTAATGCTCTAAATGTGGTGATTCCAAACTAAGGTCTAAAATCGTCTAGGACGACTAGAAACGCCTTAAAAATGACAAAATAAAAAAAGTAGAAAAAAAATTTTAAATTGTCGAAATCATAATTATTTTGAAGTATATATATGGACGTTGATGTACTAACGGGACAGTACATTCAAGTGGCCCAGCAACACCAAGCAACGTGCTTGTTAGCGCGCGGAACCCTGCAAATAATGCAGCCACCTCCCGCCCAACCGACCGAGGGGCACACCGCATAACGTACGGCTAGCGATAAACGCGAATCGAATTTATTAGTTATAACATAAGATATAAAATTACTAAAAACGAAATACAATACATTTTAAATTATTAAGCTAAGATAATTAAGATCTAGACAGGTGACAGAGAAGAGAAGTTCTAATTAAGGGGGTCGAAGTAGAACTACCTACAACTCGAGAAAGTTTGTTGTAGTTACTACATAAGACTCGGAAAGGATTATGGATAGCAAAGTTGGTAGAACAAGGTTGAAGAGATAGCGGAAGAAAGTTTCTAGTTGGTCTAATCGGAACAGCAAAACTAATCTGGCTGAGTAATTCTGAAGAATCAATTTCACCATTGATTAGTTTGTGTAAAAAAATTACACCGAGCACTGTTCTACGATCAGACAAAGAAGGAAGATTAATTAGTAAAAGTCTACTACGATAGGAAGGTAAGCGGATGTTAGTATTCCAGTTGAGAGACCTTAGTGCAAAAAGAAGAAATTGTTTTTGTACAGATTCTATTCTATCCTGATGAATCCTGTATTGGGGTGACCAAATACATGATCCATATTCAAGAATAGGCCGTACCAAGGCAGTGAAAAGTGTTTTCGTTATATAGGGATCGTTAAATTCTTTCGACCAGCGCTTTATGAAGCCCAGGACACTAAAAGCACGATTAGTAATTGACAATACATGCCTATCGAACTTGAGCTTAGGATCCATAAGGATACCCAAATCAGTGACCGACTCAATTCTTTTAAGAGAGTTGCCATTCAGAATGTAAATGTTTTGGAAAGGGAGACGCCTACTGAAGGACATTACGTTACACTTACTAAAGTTAAGGTTTAATAAATTAGCTTGACACCAGATTTGAAAATTACATAGATCAGATTGTAACCTGGTCCCAAGAACAGACTCAGCAGCCGAAACACAGAGTTTAACATCGTCGGCATACATGAGCACACGAGAGTAACTGATCGCTGATGGAAGATCATTTATGAACAATATAAATAACAAGGGACCAAGATGGCTTCCTTGTGGAACACCCGAAGTTACCTGAACAGATTTAGACAAAGTGTCTTTAAAATAAACATGTTGCGTTCTAGAACACAAGTAATTTGAAATCCAAATAGTAAAGTTATAGGAAAGACCCAAAAGATTGAGCTTATGTATTAATAGGCTGTGATTAACGGAGTCGAAAGCCTTACTGAAATCTGTGTAAATGACGTCAGTTTGCAATTTTCTCTCAAAGCCCTTCAATGCAAATGATGTAAATTCTAACAGGTTAGTGGTAGTGGATCTATATTTCACAAACCCATGCTGGCAGGGTGAAATCATGGATCTACAGAAATGTTGCAGTTGAGAAGTTATTAATTTCTCAAAAGCCTTGGGAATAGCAGACAACTTGGAAATACCCCTATAGTTGCAAACATCGGATTTATTTCCTTTTTTGTGAAGAGGAATAATGTAAGATGATTTCCAAACTTCAGGGAAACAGCATGTTTCAACGGACAATGTAAATAGTTTATACAAGGGCTTTAAAAGGCCGTCCGCACAGTTTTTAAGCACACAGCCAGGGACTCCGTCTGGACCAGGCGAAAAAACAGATTTAGTAGCCTTTAAATTACATAAGAGAGAGCTTTCTGTGATGACTGGTGTAAAATTACTATTGAATGAATTTAAGTGATAAGGATAGGGTGAGTCACAGTTATACTCGTGCTTACTGTAAGTTGTTTGAAAAAAATCGGCAAATAAGTCGGCGATAGCCTTATCCGAATTAGCAGATTCTCTTTCAAAGAACACACTGGATGGAAGTGTTGATGATTTACGCTTCGAATTAACGAAGTTATAAAACCGTCTCGGATTGACTCTGAACTGTTGCCCACAGTCAGTAAGGTATTCCTTATAACGACGGTCATTCAAAACATAGAAATCAGATCTAGCAATTAGATATCGCGAGAAATGCAAGGAAGAGTAAAGTCAATATAAATGGTATTCCAATTAAAAACCGGTTGAGTTTTCATAGAGAAAATCAAGATTAATGCTCTAAATATGGTGATTCCAAATTAAGGTCTAAAATCGTCTAGGACGCTTAGAAACGCCTAAAAATGACAAAATAAAAAAATTAGAAAAAAAATTTTAAATTGTCGAAATCATAATTATTTTGAAGTAGAGTCAATATAAATGGTATTTCAATTAAAAATCGGTTAAGTTTTTACAGAGAAAATCAAGATGAATGCTCTAAATGTGGTGATTCCAAAATAAGGTCTAAAATCGTCTAGGACGACTAGAAACGCCTAAAAATGAAAAAATAAAAAAAGTTAAAAAAAAAAATTTTAAATTGTCGAAATCATAATTATTTTGAAGTAAAGTCAATATAAATGGTATTCCAATTAAAAACCGGTTGAGTTTTCACAGAGAAAATCAAGACTAATGCTCTTAATGTGGTGATTCCAAAATAAGGTCTAAAATCGTCTAGGACGACTAGAAACGCCTAAAAATGAAAAAAAAAAAAAAAAGTTGAAAAAAAATTTTAAATTGTCGAAATCAAGATTTATGCTCTAAATGTGGTGATTCCAAAATAAGGTCTAAAATCGTCTAGGATGACTAGAAACGCCTAAAAATGAAAAAAAAAAAATAAGTTAAAAAAAATTATAAATTGTCCAAATCATTATTATTTTGAAGTAGAGTCAATATAAATGGTATTCCAATTAAAAACCGGTTGAGTTTTCACAGAGAAAATCAAGATTAATGCTCTAAATGTGGTGATTCCAAAATAAGGTCTAAAATCGTCTAGGACGACTAGAAACGCCTAAAAATGAAAAAATAAAAAAAAGTAGAAAAAAAATTTTAAATTGTCGAAATCATAATTATTTTGAAGTAGAGTCAATATAAATGGTATTCCAATTAAAAACCGGTTGAGTTTTCACAGAGAAAATCAAGATTAATGCTCTTAAAGTGGTGATTCCAAAATAAGGTCTAAAATCGTCTAGGACGACTAGAAACGCCTAAAAATGAAAAAATAAAAAAAGTTGAAAAAAAATATAAATTGTCCAAATCATAATTATTTTGAAGTAGAGTCAATATAAATGGTATTCCAATAAAAAACCGGTTGAGTTTTCACAGAGAAAATCAAGATTAATGCTCTAAATGTGGTGATTCCAAAATAAGGTCTAAAATCGTCTAGGACGACTAGAAACGCCTAAAAATGAAATAATAATAAAAGTTGAAAAAAAATTTTAAATTGTCGAAATCAAGATTAATGCTCTAAATGTGGTGATTCCAAAATAAGGTCTAAAATCGTCTAGGACGACTAGAAACGCCTAAAAATGAAAAAAAAAAAAAAAGTTGAAAAAAATATTTTAAATTGTCGAAATCATAATTATTTTGAAGTAAAGTCAATATAAATGGTATTCCAATTAAAAACCGGTTGAGTTTTCACAGATATAATCAAGATTAATGCTCTAAATGTGGTGATTCCAAAATAAGGTCTAAAATCGTCTAGGACGACTAGAAACGCCTAAAAATGAAAAAAATAAAAAAAGTTGAAAAAATATTTTAAATTGTCGAAATCATAATTATTTTGAAGTAGAGTCAATATAAATGGTATTTCAATTAAAAACCGGTTGAGTTTTCACAGAGAAAATCAAGATTAATGCTCTAAATGTGGTGATTCCAAAATAAGGTCTAAAATCGTCTAGGACGACTAGAAACGCCTATAAATGAAAAAATAAAAAAAGTTGAAAAAAAATTTTAAATTGTCGAAATCATAATTATTTTGAAGTAGAGTCAATATAAATGGTATTCCAATTAAAAACCGGTTGAGTTTTCACAGAGATAATCAAGATTAATGCTCTAAATGTGGTGATTCCAAAATAAGGTCTAAAATCGACTAGGACGACTAGAAACGCCTATAAATGAAAAAATAAAAAAAGTTGAAAAAAAATTATAAATTGTCCAAATCATAATTATTTTGAAGTAGAGTCAATATAAATGGTATTTCAATTAAAAATCGGTTGAGTTTTCACAGAGAAAATCAAGATGAATGCTCTAAATGTGGTGATTCCAAAATAAGGTCTAAAATCGTCTAGGACGACTAGAAACGCCTAAAAATGACAAAATAAAAAAAGTAGAAAAAAAAATTTAAATTGTCGAAATCATAATTATTTTGAAGTAGAGTCAATATAAATGGTATTCCAATTAAAAACCGGTTGAGTTTTCACAGAGATAATCAAGATTAATGCTCTAAATGTGGTGATTCCAAAATAAGGTCTAAAATCGACTAGGACGACTAGAAACGCCTATAAATGAAAAAATAAAAAAAGTTGAAAAAAAATTATAAATTGTCCAAATCATAATTATTTTGAAGTAGAGTCAATATAAATGGTATTCCAATTAAAAACCGGTTGAGTTTTCACAGAGAAAATCAAGATTAATGCTCTTAAAGTGTTGATTCCAAAATAAGGTCTAAAATCGTCTAGGACGACTAGAAACGCCTAAAAATGACAAAATAAAAAAAGTTGAAAAAAAATTATAAATTGTCCAAATCATAATTATTTTGAAGTAGAGTCAATATAAATGGTATTCCAATTAAATACCGGATGAGTTTTCACAGATAAAATCAAGATTAATGCTCTTAATGTGGTGATTCCAAAATAAAGTCTAAAATCGTCTAGGACGACTAGAAACGCCTAAAAATGAAAAAATAAAAAAAGTTGAAAAAAAATTTTAAATTGTCGAAATCAAGATTAATGCTCTAAATGTGGTGATTCCAAAATATGGTCTTAAATCGTCTAGGACGACTGGCAACGTCTTAAAATGAAAAAAATAAAAAAAGTTGAAAAAAAATTTTAAATTGTCGAAATCATAATTATTTTGAAGTAGAGTCAATATCAATGGTATTTCAATTAAAAACCGGTTGAGTTTTCACAGAGAAAATCAAGATTAATGCTCTTAATGTGGTGATTCCAAAATAAGGTCCAAAATCGTCTAGGACGACTAGAAACGCCTAAAAATGATAAAATAAAAATAGTTGAAAAAAAATTATAAATTGTCGAAATCATAATTATTTTGAAGTAGAGTCAATATAAATGGTATTCCAATTAAAAACCGGTTGAGTTTTCACAGAGAAAATCAAGATTAATGCTTTAAATGGTGTGATTCCAAAATAAGGTCTAAAATCGTCTAGGACGACTAGAAACGCCTAAAAATTAAAAAATAAAAAAAGTTGAAAAAAAATTTTAAACTGTCGAAATCAAGATTAATGCTCTAAATGTGGTGATTCCAAAATAAGGTCTAAAATCGTCTAGGACGACTAGAAACGTCTTAAAATGAAAAAATAAAAAAAGGTGAAAAAAAATTTAAAATTGTCGAAATCATAATTATTTTGAAGTAGAGTCAATATAAATGGTATTTCAATTAAAAACCGGTTGAGTTTTCACAAAGAAAATCAAGATTAAAGCTCTAAATATGGTGATTCCAAAATAAGGTCCAAAATCGTCTAGGACGCCTTGAAACGCCTAAAAATGAAAAAAAAAAAATAGGTGAAAAAAATTTTAAATTGTCGAAATCATAATTATTTTGAGGTAAAGTCAATATAAATGGTATTCCAATTAAAAACCGGTTGAGTTTTCACAGAGATAATCAAGATTAATGCTCTAAATGTGGTGATTCCAAAATAAGGTCTAAAATCGTCTAGGACGACTAGAAACGCTTAAAAATGAAGAAAATAAAAAAATTGAACAAAAATTATAAATTGTCCAAATCATAATTATTTTGAAGTAGAGTCAATATAAATGGTATTCCAATTAAAAACCGGTTAAGTTTTCACAGAGAAATTCAAGACTATTGCTCTTAATGTGAAGGACGACTAGAAACGCCTAAAAATGAAAAGATAAAAAAAGTTGAAAAAAATTTTAAATTGTCGAAATCATAATTATTTTGAGGTAAAGTCAATATAAATGGTATTCCAATTAAAAACCGGTTGAGTTTTCACAGAGAAAATCAAGATTAATGCTCTAAATGTGGTGATTCCAAAATAAGGTCTAAAATCGTCTAGGACGACTAGAAACGCCTAAAAATTAAAAAATAAAAAAAGTTGAAAAAAAATTTTAAACTGTCGAAATCAAGATTAATGCTCTTAATGTGGTGATTCCAAAATAAGGTCTAAAATCGTCTAGGACGACTAGAAACGTCTTAAAATGAATAAATAAAAAAAGGTGAAAAAAAATTTTAAATTGTCGAAATCATAATTATTTTGGAGTAGAGTCAATATAAATGGTATTTCAATTAAAAACCGGTTGAGTTTTCACAAACAAAATCAAGATTAAAGCTCTTAATATGGTGATTCCAAAATAAGGTCCAAAATCGTCTAGGACGCCTTGAAACGCCTAAAAATGAAAAAATAAAAAAATAGGTGAAAAAAATTTTAAATTGTCGAAATCATAATTATTTTGAGGTAAAGTCAATATAAATGGTATTCCAATTAAAAACCGGTTGAGTTTTCACAGATATAATCAAGATTAATGCTCTAAATGGGGTGATTCCAAAATAAGGTCTAAAATCGTCTAGGACGACTAGAAACGCTTAAAAATTAAAAAAAAATAAAAAAATTGAACAAAAATTATAAATTGTCGAAATCAGAATTATTTTGAAGTAGAGTCAATATAAATGGTATTTCAATTAAAAATCGGTTGAGTTTTCACAGAGAGAATCAATATTAATGCTCTTTATGTGGTGATTCCAAAATAAGGTCCAAAATCGTCTAGGACGACTAGAAACGCCTAAAAATTAAAAAACAAAAAAAATGTGAAAAAAATTTTAAATTGTCGAAATCATAATTATTTTGAAGTAGAGTCAATATAAATGGTATTTCAATTAAAAATCGGTTGAGTTTTCACAGAGAAAATCAAGATTAATACTCTTAATGTGGTGATTCCAAAATAAGGTCTAAAATCGTCTAGGACGACTAGAAACGCCTAAAAATGAAAAAACAAAAAAAGTTAAAAAAAAATTTTAAATTGTCGAAATCAAGATTAATGCTCTAAATGTGGTGATTCCAAAATAAGGTCTAAAATCGTCTAGGACGACTAGAAACGCCTAAAAATGAAAAAATAAAAAAAGTTAAAAAAAAATTATAAATTGTCCAAATCATAATTATTTTGAAGTAGAGTCAATATAAATGGTATTTCAATTAAAAACCGGTTGAGTTTTCACAGAGAAAATCAAGATAAATGCTCTAAATGTGGTGATTCCAAAATAAGGTCCAAAATCGTCTAGACCACCTAGAAACGCCTAAAAATGAAAAAAAAAAAAAAGTTGAAAAAAAATTTTAAATTGTCGAAATCATAATTATTTTGAAGTAGAGTCAATATAAATGGTATTCAAGACTATTGCTCTAAATGTGTAGGACGACTAGAAACGCCTAAAAATGAAAAAATAAAAATAGTTGAAAAAAAATTATAAATTGTCGCAATCATAATTATTAGGAAGTAGAGTCAATATAAATGGTATTCCAATTAAAAACCGGTTGAGTTTTCACAGAGAAAATCAAAATTAGAGCTCTTAATGTGGTGATTCCAAAATAAGGTCTAAAATCGTCTAGGACGACTAGAAACGCCTAAAAATTATAAAATAAAAAAAGTTGAAAAAAAATTTTAAATTGTCCAAATCATAATTATTTTGAAGAAGACTCAATATAAATGGTATTCCAATTAAAAACCGGTTGAGTTTTCACAGAGAAAATCAAGATTAATGCTCTAAATATGGTGATTCCAAACTAAGGTCCAAAATCGTCTAGGACGCCTAGAAACGCCTAAAAATGAAAAAACAAAAAAAAGGTAAAAAAAATTTTAAATTGTCGAAATCATAATTATTTTGAAGTAGAGTCAATAAAAATGGTATTTCAATTAAAAATGGTTGAGTTTTCACAGAGAAAATCAAGATTTATGCTCTAAATATAGTGATTCCAAAATAAGGTCTAAAATCGTCTAGGACGACTAGAAACGCCTAAAAATGACAAAATAAAAAAAGTAGAAAAAAAATTTTAAATTGTCAACATCATAATTATTTTGAAGTAGAGTCAATATAAATGGTATTCCAATTAAAAACCGGTTGAGTTTTCACAGAGAAAATCAAGATTAATGCTCTTAATGTGGTGATTTCAAAATGAATAGAAACGCCTAAAAATGAAAAAAATAAAACAAGTTGAAAAAAAATTATAAATTGTCCAAATCATAATTATTTTGAAGTAAAGTCAATATAAATGGTATTCCAATTAAAAACCGGTTGAGTTTTCACAGAGAAAATCAAGATTAATGCTCTAAATGTGGGGATTCCAAAATAAAAAAAATAAAAGTGAAAAAAAATTTTAAATTGTCGAAATCATAATTATTTTGAAGTAGAGTCAATATAAATGGTATTTCAATTAAAAATCGGTTGAGTTTTCACAGAGAAAATCAAGATTAATGCTCTAAATGTGGTGATTCCAAAATAAGGTCTAAAATCGTCTAGGACGACTAGAAACGCCTAAAAATTAAAAAAAAAAAAAAAAAATTGAAAAAAAATTATAAATTGTCGAAATCATAATTATTTTGAAGTAGAGTCAATATAAATGGTATTTCAATTAAAAATCGGTTGAGTTTTCACAGAGATAATCAATATTAATGCTCTTTATGTGGTGATTCCAAAATAAGGTCCAAAATCGTCTAGGACGACTAGAAACGCCTAAAAATTAAAAAACAAAAAAAAAATGTGAAAAAAATTTTAAATTGTCGAAATCATAATTATTTTGAAGTAGAGTCAATATAAATGGTATTTCAATTAAAAATCGGTTGAGTTTTCACAGAGAAAATCAAGTTTAATGCTCTTAATGTGGTGATTCCAAAATAAGGTCTAAAATCGTCTAGGACGACTAGAAACGCCTAAAAATGAAAAAATAAAAAAAGTTGAAAAAAATTTTAAATTGTCCAAATCATAATTATTTTGAAGTAGAGTCAATATAAATGGTATTCCAATTAAAAACCGGTTGAGTTTTCACAGAGAAATTCAAGCCTATTGCTCTAAATGTGAAGGACGACTAGAAACGCCTAAAAATGAACAGATAAAAAAAGTTGAAAAAAAATTATAAATTGTCCAAATCATAATTATTTTGAAGTAAAGTCAATATAAATGGTATTCCAATTAAAAACCGGTCGAGTTTTCACAGAGAAAATCAAGATTAATGCTCTAAATGTGGTGATTCCAAAATAAAATAAGTGAAAAAAATTTTAAATTGTCGAAATCATAATTATTTTGAAGTAGAGTCAATATAAATGGTATTTCAATTAAAAATCGGTTGAGTTTTCACAGAGAAAATCAAGATTAATGCTCTAAATGTGGTGATTCCAAAATAAGGTCTAAAATCGTCTAGGACGACTAGAAACGCTTAAAAATTAAAAAAAAATAAAAAAATTGAACAAAAATTATAAATTGTCGAAATCAGAATTATTTTGAAGTAGAGTCAATATAAATGGTATTTCAATTAAAAATCGGTTGAGTTTTCACAGAGAAAATCAAGATTAATACTCTTAATGTGGTGATTCCAAAATAAGGTCTAAAATCGTCTAGGACGACTAGAAACGCCTAAAAATTAAAAAACAAAAAAGTTAAAAAAAAATTTTAAATTGTCGAAATCAAGATTAATGCTCTAAATGTGGTGATTCCAAAATAAGGTCTAAAATCGTCTAGGACGACTAGAAACGCCTAAAAATAAAAAAATAAAAAAAGTTAAAAAAAAAAAAAATAAATTGTCCAAATCATAATTATTTTGAAGTAGAGTCAATATAAATGGTATTTCAATTAAAAACCGGTTGAATTTTCACAGAGAAAATCAAGATAAATGCTCTAAATGTGGTGATTCCAAAATAAGGTCCAAAATCGTCTAGAACACCTAGAAACGCCTAAAAATGAAAAAATAAAAAAAGTTGAAAAAAAATTTTAAATTGTCGAAATCATAATTATTTTGAAGTAGAGTCAATATAAATGGTATTCAAGACTATTGCTCTAAATGTGTTGGACGACTAGAAACGCCTAAAAATGAAAAATAAAAAAAGTTGAAAAAAAATTATAAATTGTCGCAATCATAATTATTTTGAAGTAGAGTCAATATAAATGGTATTCCAATTAAAAACCGGTTGAGTTTTCACAGAGAAAATCAAAATTAGAGCTCTTAATGTGGTGATTCCAAAATAAGGTCTAAAATCGTCTAGGACGACTAGAAACGCCTAAAAATAAAAAAATAAAAAAAGTTGAAAAAAAATTTTAAATTGTCCAAATCATAATTATTTTGAAGAAGACTCAATATAAATGGTATTCCAATTAAAAACCGGTTGAGTTTTCACAGAGAAAATCAAGATTAATGCTCTAAATATGGTGATTCCAAACTAAGGTCCAAAATCGTCTAGGACGCCTAGAAACGCCTAAAAATGAAAAAACAAAAAAAAGGTGAAAAAAAATTTTAAATTGTCGAAATCATAATTATTTTGAAGTAGAGTCAATAAAAATGGTATTTCAATTAAAAATGGTTGAGTTTTCACAGAGAAAATCAAGATTAATGCTCTAAATGTAGTGATTCCAAAATAAGGTCTAAAATCGTCTAGGACGACTAGAAACGCCTAAAAATTACAAAATAAAAAAAGTAGAAAAAAAATTTTAAATTGTCAACATCATAATTATTTTGAAGTAGAGTCAATATAAATGGTATTCCAATTAAAAACCGGTTGAGTTTTCACAGAGATAATCAAGATTAATGCTCTTAATGTGGTGATTTCAAAATGAATAGAAACGCCTAAAAATGAAAAAATAAAACAAGTTGAAAAAAAATTATAAATTGTCCAAATCATAATTATTTTGAAGTAAAGTCAATATAAATGGTATTCCAATTAAAAACCGGTTGAGTTTTCACAGAGAAAATCAAGATTAATGCTCTAAATGTGGTGATTCCAAAATAAGGTCTAAAATCGTCTAGGACGACTAGAAACGCCTAAAAATGAAAAAATAAAAAAAGTTGAAAAAAAATTATAAATTGTCCAAATCATAATTATTTTTAAGTAGAGTCAATATAAATGGTATTCCAATTAAAAACCGGTTGAATTTTCATAGAGAAAATCAAAATTAATGCTCTAAATGTGATGATTCCAAAATAAAATAAGTGAACAAAATTTTAAATTGTCGAAATCATAATTATTTTGAAGTAGAGTCAATATAAATGGTATTTCAATTATAAATCGGTTGAGTTTTCACAGAGAAAATCAAGATTAATGCTCTAAATGTGGTGATTCCAAAATAAGGTCTAAAATCGTCTAGGACGACTAGAAACGCTTAAAAATTAAAAAAAAATAAAAAAAATTGAAAAAAAATTATAAATTGTCGAAATCAGAATTATTTTGAAGTAGAGTCAATATAAATGGTATTTCAATTAAAAATCGGTTGAGTTTTCACAGAGATAATCAATATTAATGCTCTTTATGTGGTGATTCCAAAATAAGGTCCAAAATCGTCTAGGACGACTAGAAACGCCTAAAAATTAAAAAACAAAAAAAAAAAATTTTTAAATTGTCGAAATCATAATTATTTTGAAGTAAAGTCAAAATAAATGGTATTTCAAATAAAAATTGGTTAAATTGTCAACAGAAAATCAAGATTAATGCTCTAAATGTGGTGATTCCAAAATAAGGTCTAAAATCGTCTAGGACGACTAGAAACGCCTAAAAATGAAAAAATAAAAAAAGTTAAAAAAAAATTATAAATTGTCGAAATCATAATTATTTTGAAGTAAAGTCAATATAAATGGTATTCCAATTAAAAACCGGTTGAGTTTTCACAGAGAAAATCAAGATTAATGCTCTAAATGTGGTGATTCCAAAATAAGGTCTAAAATCGTCTAGGACGACTAGAAACGCTTAAAAATGAAAAAAAAAAAAAAAATTGAACAAAAATTATAAATTGTCCAAATCATAATTATTTTGAAGTAGAGTCAATATAAATGGTATTCCAATTAAAAACCGGTTGAGTTTTCACAGAGAAATTCAAGACTATTGCTCTAAATGTGAAGGACGACTAGAAACGCCTAAAAATGAAAAGATAAAAAAAGTTGAAAAAAAATTATAAATTGTCCAAATCATAATTATTTTGAAGTAAAGTCAATATAAATGGTATTCCAATTAAAAACCGGTTGAGTTTTCACAGAGAAAATCAAGATTAATGCTCTAAATGTGGTGATTCCAAAATAAGGTCTAAAATCGTCTAGGACGACTAGAAACGCCTAAAAATGAAAAAATAAAAAAAAAGGTGAAAAAAATTTTAAATTGTCGAAATCATAATTATTTTGAAGTAAAGTCAATATAAATGGTATTCCAATTAAAAACCGGTTGAGTTTTCACAGAGAAAATCAAGATTAATGCTCTAAATGTGGTGATTCCAAAATAAGGTCTAAAATCGTCTAGGACGACTAGAAACGCTTAAAAATGAAAAAAATAAAAAAAAATTGAACAAAAATTATAAATTGTCCAAATCATAATTATTTTGAAGTAGAGTCAATATAAATGGTATTCCAATTAAAAACCGGTTGAGTTTTCACAGAGAAAATCAAGATTAATGCTCTAAATGTGGTGATTCCAAAATAAGGTCTAAAATCGTCTAGGACGACTAGAAACGCCTAAAAATGAAAAAATAAAAATAGGTGAAAAAAAATTTTAAATTGTCGAAATCATAATTATTTTGAGGTAAAGTCAATATAAATGGTATTCCAATTAAAAACCGGTTGAGTTTTCACAGAGAAAATCAAGATTAATGCTCTAAATGTGGTGATTCCAAAATAAGGTCTAAAATCGTCTAGGACGACTAGAAACGCCTAAAAAATGAAAAAATAAAAAAAAGTTGAAAAAAAATTTTAAATTGTCGAAATCATAATTATTTTGAAGTAGAGTCAATATAAATGGTATTTCAATTAAAAACCGGTTTAGTTTTCAAAAAAGAAAATCAAGATTAAAAGCTCTAAAATGAAAAATGAAAAAGTGAATCAAAATTTAAATTGTCCAAATCATAATCGTCTTGAAGTGAGCCAATAAAAACGGTATAATAAAATTTACAAAAATAAGATTAAGCCAAATGATCAAATAAAAATGAAAAAAAAAAAAATAAGTTGAAAAAAAATTTTAAATTGTCGAAATCATAATTATTTTGAAGTAAAGTCAATATAAATGGTATTCCAATTAAAAACCGGTTGAGTTTTCACAGAGAAAATCAAGATTAATGCTCTAAATGTGGTGATTCCAAAATAAGGTCTAAAATCGTCTAGGACGACTAGAAACGCCTAAAAATGAAAAAAATAAAAAAAATTGAAAAAAAATTATAAATTGTCGAAATCATAATTATTTTGAAGTAGAGTCAATATAAATGGTATTCCAATTAAAAACCGGTTGAGTTTTCACAGAGAAAATCAAGATTAATGCTCTAAATGTGGTGATTCCAAAAAGTAAGGTCTAAAATCGTCTAGGACGACTAGAAACCCTAAAAATAAAAAAAAAAAAAAAAGTAAAAAAAAATTTTAAATTGTCGAAATCATAATTATTTTGAAGTAGAGTCAATATAAATGGTATTTCAATTAAAAATCGGTTGAGTTTTCACAGAGAAAATCAAGATTAATGCTCTAAATGTGGTGATTCCAAAATAAGGTCCAAAATCGTCTAGGACGACTAGAAACGCCTAAAAATGAAAAAAAAAAAAAAAATTGAAAAAAAATTATAAATTGTCGAAATCATAATTATTTTGAAGTAGAGTCAATATAAATGGTATTTCAATTAAAAATCGGTTGAGTTTTCACAGAGAAAATCAAGATTAATGCTCTTAATGTGGTGATTCCAAAATAAGGTCTAAAATCGTCTAGGACGACTAGAAACGCCTAAAAATTAAAAAACAAAAAAAAATGTGAAAAAAAAATTTTAAATTGTCGAAATCATAATTATTTTGAAGTAGAGTCAATATAAATGGTATTTCAATTAAAAATCGGTTGAGTTTTCACAGAGAAAATCAAGATTAATGCTCTTAATGTGGTGATTCCAAAATAAGGTCTAAAATCGTCTAGGACGACTAGAAACGCCTAAAAATGAAAAATAAAAAAAAGTTAAAAAAAATTATAAATTGTCGAAATCATAATTATTTTGAAGTAGAGTCAATATAAATGGTATTTCAATTAAAAACCGGTTGAGTTTTCACAGAGAAAATCAAGATTAATGCTCTAAATGTGGTGATTCCAAAATAAGGTCTAAAATCGTCTAGGACGACTAGAAACGCCTAAAAATGAAAAAATAAAAAAAAAAGTAAAAAAAAATTATAAATTGTCCAAATCATAATTATTTTGAAGTAGAGTCAATATAAATGGTATTCCAATTAAAAACCGGTTGAGTTTTCACAGAGAAAATCAAGATTAATGCTCTAAATGTGGTGATTCCAAAATAAGGTCCAAAATCGTCTAGGACGACTAGAAACGCCTAAAAATGAAAAAAAAAAAAAAAAAAGGTGAAAAAAATTTTAAATTGTCGAAATCATAATTATTTTGAAGTAGAGTCAATATAAATGGTATTCCAATTAAAAACCGGTTGAGTTTTCACAGAGAAAATCAAGATTAATGCTCTTAATGTGGTGATTCCAAAATAAGGTCTAAAATCGTCTAGGACGACTAGAAACGCCTAAAAATGAAAAAAAAAAAAAAGTTGAAAAAAATTTTAAATTGTCGAAATCATAATTATTTTGAAGTAGAGTCAATATAAATGGTATTTCAATTAAAAACCGGTTGAGTTTTCACAGAGAAAATCAAGATTAATGCTCTTAATGTGGTGATTCCAAAATAAGGTCTAAAATCGTCTAGGACGACTAGAAACGCCTAAAAATTAAAAAAAAAAAAAAGTGAAAAAAATTTTAAATTGTCGAAATCATAATTATTTTGAAGTAGAGTCAATATAAATGGTATTTCAATTAAAAATCGGTTGAGTTTTCACAGAGAAAATCAAGTTTAATGCTCTTAATGTGGTGATTCCAAAATAAGGTCTAAAATCGTCTAGGACGACTAGAAACGTCTAAAAATTAAATAAAAAAAAAAGTTAAAAAAAAATTATAAATTGTCGAAATCATAATTATTATGAAGTAGAGTCAATATAAATGGTAGTTCAATTAAAAATGGTTGAGTTTTCACAGAGAAAATCAAGATTAATGCTCTAAATGTGGTGATTCCAAAATAAGGTCTAAAATCGTCTAGGACGACTAGAAACGCCTAAAAATGAAATAATAAAAAAAGTTAAAAAAAAATTATAAATTGTCCAAATCATAATTATTTTGAAGTAGAATCAATATAAATGGTATTCCAATTAAAAACCGGTTGAGTTTACATAGAGAAAATCAAGATTAATGCTCTAAATGTGGTGATTCCAAAATAAGGTCCAAAATCGTCTAGGACGACTAGAAACGCCTAAAAATGAAAAAAAAAAAAACAAAAAAAGGTGAAAAAAATTTTAAATTGTCGAAATCATAATTATTTTGAAGTAGAGTCAATATAAATGGTACTCCAATTAAAAACCGGTTGAGTTTGCACAGAGAAAATCAAGTTTAATGCTCTTAATGTGGTGATTCCAAAATAAGGTCTAAAATCGTCTAGGACGACTAGAAACGTCTAAAAATGAAAAAATAAAAAAAGTTGACAAAAAATTTTAAATTGTCGAAATCATAATTATTATGAAGTAGAGTCAACATAAATGGTATTTCAATTAAAAACCGGTTGAGTTTTCAAAGAGAAAATCAAGATTAATGCTCTAAATATGGTGATTCCAAAATAAGGTCTAAAATCGTCTAGGACGACTAGAAACACCTAAAAATTACAAAATAAAACAAGTAGGAAAGGCTACAGTCGATCGAGCCGACTGTAAAAGACCCCGTACTCCCATAATAATGCGCATTTGTATTTAATTTGAATTAAAATTTTATAACGAAATTTAAAAATTAAAATTTATATGTATATTTTAAATAGATATTTAAAAAAAAATAAAATTAGCATTGCCAGCATTCGAACCCACGAACCTCAGGCAACGATTTCACATCGCGCCTTAACTCTACCATTCGCACCACGCGCTACTTTCAAGCATGTTCCGCTTATTCGCATTTACATGTTATACATACAAGTACACACTCGTTTGAAACTATGTGTATGCACATATGTATGTATGCGTGCCTAGCACTGGTCGGCACGGCGGCGTCGCAGCGACGCAGCGTCTGCGAGCAGCGGCGTAGCGTCTGCAAGCAGCACTGACGTCACACAGGCGGCGAAATTGCAGCTAAATTACATAAACTTTCTAACCTAATAACTTTTTTGTTAATTGACGGATTTTAACGCCGCTTGGAATATAGTTTGATATGATATTCCTCTCTTCGAATAATTAATTATAAACACTGTACTATTTGACTAAATGCCCTAAATCCTGCAAATTTTGAGCTTGAAATTTTGAAAGTTTTTTAGCTTTTATGAGAAAAGGGGGCGTGGCAGGCCAAAAAAATGGCATTGCATTAAGGCTGTCTCTAGCAACTCTAGCAACCAGAAATGGTGTTCCTAAGTGCCATAGTTACTGAGTTATTGGCCTAAAACTATATTTTTTTCGAGATGTGTCTGGTTTTTTGCTCATTGCGGGGGCGGTAAGGGGCGTTGCAAAAATTTGAAATAAACTTAACCTGCGTAAGTTAATAACGGACTTTCATTATAAATTTGGTGGCTCTAGCTTTTGTAGTTTAAAAGATCCAGGTGTTCATACAGACGGACGGACAGACGGACAGACGGACATTGCTATATCGACTAGGCTGTTGATGCTGATCAAGAATATATATACTTTATGGGGTCGGCCACGCCTCCTTCTGCCTGTAAGTAGAAAAAAAAATTTTAAATTGTCGAAATCATAATTATTTTGAAGTAGAGTCAATATAAATGGTATTCCAATTCAAAACCGGTTGAGTTTTCACAGAGATAATCAAGATTAATGCTCTTAATGTAATGATTCCAAAATAAGGTCTAAAATCGTCTAGGACGACTAGAAACGCCTAAAAATGAAAAAAATAAAAAAAGTTGAAAAAAAATTTTAAATTGTCGAAATCATAATTATTTTGAAGTTGAGTCAATATAAATGGTATTCCAATTAAAAACCGGTTGAGTTTTCACAGAGAAAATCAAGATTAATGCTCTTAATGTGGTGATTCCAAAATAAGGTCTAAAATCGTCTAGGACGACTAGAAACGCCTAAAAATGAAAAAAAAAAAAAAAGTTGAAAAAAAATTATAAATTGTCCAAATCATAATTATTTTGAAGTAGAGTCAATATAAATGGTATTCCAATTAAAAACCGGTTGAGTTTGCACAGAGAAAATCAAGTTTAATGCTCTTAATGTGGTGATTCCAAAATAAGGTCTAAAATCGTCTAGGACGACTAGAAACGCCTAAAAATGAAATAATAAAAAAAGTTTAAAAAAAATTATAAATTGTCCAAATCATAATTATTATGAAGTAGAGTCAATATAAATGGTATTCCAATTAAAAACCGGTTGAGTTTGCACAGAGAAAATCAAGATTAATGCTCTTAATGTGGTGATTCCAAAATAAGGTCTAAAATCGTCTAGGACGACTAGAAACGCCTAAAAATGAAAAAAATAAAAAAAGTTGAAAAAAAATTTTAAATTGTCGAAATCATAATTATTTTGAAGTAGAGTCAATATAAATGGTATTTCAATTAAAAACCGGTTGAGTTTTCACAGAGAAAATCAAGATTAATGCTCTTAATGTGGTGATTCCAAAATAAGGTCTAAAATCGTCTAGGACGACTAGAAACGCCTAAAAATGAAAAAAATAAAAAAAAAAGTTAAAAAAAAATTATAAATTGTCGAAATCATAATTATTTTGAAGTAGAGTCAATATAAATGGTATTCCAATTAAAAACCGGTTGAGTTTTCACAGAGAAAATCAAGATTAATGCTCTTAATGTGGTGATTCCAAAATAAGGTCTAAAATCGTCTAGGACGACTAGAAACGCCTAAAAATGAAAAAAAAAAAAAAAAATTGAAAAAAAATTATAAATTGTCGAAATCATAATTATTTTGAAGTAGAGTCAATATAAATGGTATTCCAATTAAAAACCGGTTGAGTTTTCACAGAGAAAATCAAGATTAATGCTCTTTATGTGGTGATTCCAAAAAAGGGTCCAAAATCGTCTAGGACGACTAGAAACGCCTAAAAATGAAAAAAACAAAAAAAGGTGAAAAAAATTTTAAATTGTCGAAATCATAATTATTTTGAAGTAGAGTCAATATAAATGGTATTCCAATTAAAAACCGGTTGAGTTTGCACAGAGAAAATCAAGTTTAATGCTCTTAATGTGGTGATTCCAAAATAAGGTCCAAAATCGTCTAGGACGACTAGAAACGTCTAAAAATGAAAAAAAAAAAAAAGTTGAAAAAAAATTTTAAATTGTCCAAATCATAATTATTATGAAGTAGAGTCAATATAAATGGTATTTCAATTAAAAACCGGTTGAGTTTTCACAGAGAAAATCAAGATTAATGCTCTAAATGTGGTGATTCCAAAATAGGGTCTAAAATCGTCTAGGACGACTAGAAACGTCTAAAAATGAAAAAAATAAAAAAAGTTGAAAAAAAATTTTAAATTGTCGAAATCATAATTATTATGAAGTAGAGTCAATATAAATGGTATTTCAATTAAATTTTAAATTGTCGAAATCATAATTATTTTGAAGTAGAGTCAATATAAATGGTATTCCAATTAAAAACCGGTTGAGTTTTTACAGAGATAATCAAGATTAATGCTCTTAGTGTGGTGATTCCAAAATAAGGTCTAAAATCGTCTAGGACGACTAGAAACGCCTAAAAATGAAAATATTAAAAAAGTTGAAAAAAAATTTTAAATTGTCGAAATCATAATTATTTTGAAGTTGAGTCAATATAAATGGTATTCCAATTAAAAACCGGTTGAGTTTTCACAGAGAAAACCAAGATTAATGCTCTTAATGTGGTGATTCCAAAATAAGGTCTAAAATCGTCTAGGACGACTAGAAACGCCTAAAAATGAAAAAATAAAAAAAAGTTGAAAAAAAATTATAAATTGTCCAACTCATAATTATTTTGAAGTAGAGTCAATATAAATGGTATTCCAATTAAAAACCGGTTGAGTTTGCACAGAGAAAATCAAGTTTAATGCTCTTAATGTGGTGATTCCAAAATAAGGTCTAAAATCGTCTAGGACGACTAGAAACGCCTAAAAATGAAATAATAAAAAAAGTTTAAAAAAAATTATAAATTGTCCAAATCATAATTATTATGAAGTAGAGTGAATATAAATGGTATTCCAATTAAAAACTGGTGATTCTAAAATAAGGTCCAAAATCGTCTAGGACGACTAGAAACGTCTAAAAATGAAAAAATAAAAAAAGTTGAAAAAAAATTTTAAATTGTCGAAATCATAATTATTTTGAAGTAGAGTCAATATAAATGGTATTTCAATTAAAAACCGGTTGAGTTTTCACAGAGAAAATCAAGATTAATGCTCTAAATGTGGTGATTCCAAAAAAAGGTCTAAAATCGTCTAGGACGACTAGAAACGCCTAAAAATGAAAAAACAAAAAAAATGTGAAAAAAATTTTAAATTGTCGAAATCATAATTATTTTGAAGTAGAGTCAATATAAATGGTATTTCAATTAAAAATCGGTTGAGTTTTCACAGAGAAAATCAAGATTAATGCTCTTAATGTGGTGATTCCAAAATAAGGTCTAAAATCGTCTAGGACGACTAGAAACGCCTAAAAATGAAAAAATAAAAAAAGTTGAAAAAAAATTTTAAATTGTCGAAATCATAATTATTTTGAAGTTGAGTCAATATAAATGGTATTCCAATTAAAAACCGGTTGAGTTTTCACAGAGAAAATCAAGATTAATGCTCTTAATGTGGTGATTCCAAAATAAGGTCTAAAATCGTCTAGGACGACTAGAAACGCCTAAAAAATGAAAAAATAAAAAAAAAGTGAAAAAAAATTATAAATTGTCCAAATCATAATTATTTTGAAGTAGAGTCAATATAAATGGTATTCCAATTAAAAACCGGTTGAGTTTGCACAGAGAAAATCAAGTTTAATGCTCTTAATGTGGTGATTCCAAAATAAGGTCTAAAATCGTCTAGGACGACTAGAAACGCCTAAAAATGAAATAATAAAAAAAGTTGAAAAAAAATTATAAATTGTCCAAATCATAATTATTTTGAAGTAGAGTCAATATAAATGGTATTCCAATTAAAAACCGGTTGAGTTTGCACAGAGAAAATCAAGATTAATGCTCTAAATGTGGTGATTCCAAAATAAGGTCTAAAATCGTCTAGGACGACTAGAAACGCCTAAAAATTAAAAAAAAAAAAAAAATTGAAAAAAAATTATAAATTGTCGAAATCATAATTATTTTGAAGTAGAGTCAATATAAATGGTATTTCAATTAAAAATCGGTTGAGTTTTCACAGAGAAAATCAAGATTAATGCTCTTTATGTGGTGATTCCAAAAAGTAAGGTCCAAAATCGTCTAGGACGACTAGAAACGCCTAAAAATGAAAAAAAAAAAAAAAGGTGAAAAAAATTTTAAATTGTCGAAATCATAATTATTTTGAAGTAGAGTCAATATAAATGGTATTCCAATTAAAAACCGGTTGAGTTTGCACAGAGAAAATCAAGTTTAATGCTCTTAATGTGGTGATTCCAAAATAAGGTCCAAAATCGTCTAGGACGACTAGAAACGTCTAAAAATGAAAAAAAAAAAAAAAGTTGAAAAAAATTTTAAATTGTCGAAATCATAATTATTATGAAGTAGAGTCAATATAAATGGTATTTCAATTAAAAACCGGTTGAGTTTTCACAGAGAAAATCAAGATTAATGCTCTAAATGTGGTGATTCCAAAATAGGGTCTAAAATCGTCTAGGACGACTAGAAACGTCTAAAAATGAAAAAAATAAAAAAAGTTGAAAAAAAATTTTAAATTGTCGAAATCATAATTATTATGAAGTAGAGTCAATATAAATGGTTTTTCAATTAAATTTTAAATTGTCGAAATCATAATTATTTTGAAGTAGAGTCAATATAAATGGTATTCCAATTAAAAACCGGTTGAGTTTTTACAGAGATAATCAAGATTAATGCTCTTAGTGTGGTGATTCCAAAATAAGGTCTAAAATCGTCTAGGACGACTAGAAACGCCTAAAAATGAAAATATTAAAAAAGTTGAAAAAAAATTTTAAATTGTCGAAATCATAATTATTTTGAAGTTGAGTCAATATAAATGGTATTCCAATTAAAAACCGGTTGAGTTTTCACAGAGAAAACCAAGATTAATGCTCTTAATGTGGTGATTCCAAAATAAGGTCTAAAATCGTCTAGGACGACTAGAAACGCCTAAAAATGAAAAAAATAAAAAAAAGTTGAAAAAAAATTATAAATTGTCCAACTCATAATTATTTTGAAGTAGAGTCAATATAAATGGTATTCCAATTAAAAACCGGTTGAGTTTGCACAGAGAAAATCAAGTTTAATGCTCTTAATGTGGTGATTCCAAAATAAGGTCTAAAATCGTCTAGGACGACTAGAAACGCCTAAAAATGAAATAATAAAAAAAGTTTAAAAAAAAATTATAAATTGTCCAAATCATAATTATTATGAAGTAGAGTGAATATAAATGGTATTCCAATTAAAAACTGGTGATTCTAAAATAAGGTCCAAAATCGTCTAGGACGACTAGAAACGTCTAAAAATGAAAAAAATAAAAAAAAGTTGAAAAAAATTTTAAATTGTCGAAATCATAATTATTTTGAAGTAGAGTCAATATAAATGGTATTTCAATTAAAAATCGGTTGAGTTTTCACAGAGAAAATCAATATTAATGCTCTAAATGTGGTGATTCCAAAAAAGGTCTAAAATCGTCTAGGACGACTAGAAACGCCTAAAAATGAAAAAAACAAAAAAAATGTGAAAAAAATTTTAAATTGTCGAAATCATAATTATTTTGAAGTAGAGTCAATATAAATGGTATTTCAATTAAAAACCGGTTGAGTTTGCACAGAGAAAATCAAGATTAATGCTCTAAATGTGGTGATTCCAAAATAAGGTCTAAAATCGTCTAGGACGACTAGAAACGCTTAAAAATTAAAAAAAAAATAAAAAAATTGAACAATATAAATGGTATTTCAATTAAAAATCGGTTGAGTTTTCACAGAGATAATCAATATTAATGCTCTTTATGTGGTGATTCCAAAATAAGGTCCAAAATCGTCTAGGACGACTAGAAACGCCTAAAAATTAAAAAACAAAAAAAAATGTGAAAAAAATTTAAATTGTCGAAATCATAATTATTTTGAAGTAGAGTCAATATAAATGGTATTTCAATTAAAAATCGGTTGAGTTTTCACAGAGAAAATCAAGTTTAATGCTCTTAATGTGGTGATTCCAAAATAAGGTCTAAAATCGTCTAGGACGACTAGAAACGCCTAAAAATGAAAATATTAAAAAAAGTTGAAAAAAAATTTTTAAATTGTCGAAATCATAATTATTTTGAAGTTGAGTCAATATAAATGGTAGTTCCAATTAAAAACCGGTTGAGTTTTCACAGAGAAAACCAAGATTAATGCTCTTAATGTGGTGATTCCAAAATAAGGTCTAAAATCGTCTAGGACGACTAGAAACGCCTAAAAATGAAAAAATTAAAAAAGTTGAAAAAAAATTATAAATTGTCCAACTCATAATTATTTTGAAGTAGAGTCAATATAAATGGTATTCCAATTAAAAACCGGTTGAGTTTGCACAGAGAAAATCAAGTTTAATGCTCTTAATGTGGTGATTCCAAAATAAGGTCTAAAATCGTCTAGGACGACTAGAAACGCCTAAAAATGAAATAATAAAAAAAGTTTAAAAAAAATTATAAATTGTCCAAATCATAATTATTATGAAGTAGAGTGAATATAAATGGTATTCCAATTAAAAACTAAAAAATCAAGATTAATGCTCTTAATTGGTGATTCTAAAATAAGGTCTAAAATCGTCTAGGACGACTAGAAACGTCTAAAAATGAAAAAAATAAAAAAAGTTGAAAAAAAATTTTAAATTGTCGAAATCATAATTATTTTGAAGTAGAGTCAATATAAATGGTATTTCAATTAAAAATCGGTTGAGTTTTCACAGAGAAAATCAATATTAATGCTCTAAATGTGGTGATTCCGAAAAAAGGTCTAAAATCGTCTAGGACGACTAGAAACGCCTAAAAATGAAAAAACAAAAAAATGTGAAAAAAATTTTAAATTGTCGAAATCATAATTATTTTGAAGTAGAGTCAATATAAATGGTATTTCAATTAAAAATGGTTGAGTTTTCACAGAGAAAATCAAGATTAATGCTCTAAATGTGGTGATTCCAAAATAAGGTCTAAAATCGTCTAGGACGACTAGAAACGCTTAAAAATTAAAAAAATAAAAAAAATTGAACAAAAATTATAAATTGTCGAAATCAGAATTATTTTGAAGTAGAGTCAATATAAATGGTATTTCAATTAAAAATCGGTTGAGTTTTCACAGAGATAATCAATATTAATGCTCTTTATGTGGTGATTCCAAAATAAGGTCCAAAATCGTCTAGGACGACTAGAAACGCCTAAAAATTAAAAAACAAAAAAAAAATGTGAAAAAAATTTTAAATTGTCGAAATCATAATTATTTTGAAGTAGAGTCAATATAAATGGTATTTCAATTAAAAATCGGTTGAGTTTTCACAGAGAAAATCAAGTTTAATGCTCTTAATGTGGTGATTCCAAAATAAGGTCTAAAATCGTCTAGGACGACTAGAAACGTCTAAAAATGAAAAAATAAAAAAAAGTTAAAAAAAATTATAAATTGTCGAAATCATAATTATTTTGAAGTAGAGTCAATATAAATGGTATTTCAATTAAAAATCGGTTGAGTTTTCACAGAGAAAATCAAGATTAATGCTCTAAATGTGGTGATTCCAAAATAAGGTCTAAAATCGTCTAGGACGACTAGAAACGCCTAAAAATGAAAATATAAAAAAAGTTGAAAAAAAATTTTAAATTGTCGAAATCATAATTATTTTGAAGTAGAGTCAATATAAATGGTATTCCAATTAAAAACCGGTTGAGTTTTCACAGAGAAAATCAAGATTAATGCTCTTAATGTGGTGATTCCAAAATAAGGTCTAAAATCGTCTAGGACGACTAGAAACGCCTAAAAAGAAAAAAATAAAAAAAGTTGAAAAAAAATTATAAATTGTCCAACTCATAATTATTTTG